>JAJJWX010002720.1:600000-773316 GCA_023529315.1 Papaver bracteatum | reverse complement strand
AGGCAAAGTCCTAAAGTACGTCATTTAATGGGGTACCTATAACGTGGCTAAGGGTAAACGGAACACCACCAAGGGCCCTTAGTACATGGTAAAAAATTTGGGGTACAACCCAATAATGGGGTACCTATCCGGGTTAGACACCTTGGATTCTCACCTAATCTAGCGACATTACGCAATATAAAATGCGGTGTAAGAGGATTTAGGTTGGGCGACTAAGGCATACTTGTCTTTCCCAAGAAGTGCAGAAAACGATCAAGGCGCCGAGGTACACGGTTGAGTCAAGAGTGCCGGGTGAGGTTGAACCACATCTGCCATTTTTGACAAGTCTTGGCAAATGATGCACTTGGCCCAAAGATACCCCATAGGGTGCAACCTCGTAACTATAAGCCCTATAGGAAAAACGGATAAGAGGTTGAGATCAAAAGATGGTTGTTGGCAGAACCGGATGGGAAGAGCTAACCTTGTATGGTCGATGTACGCTTCCTTGAAGGGGAAATCAGGGGGAAGATAAAGGGCAGCACCCTCCATTAGGGAGCGATACGTGCTATAAGACGCAAATGTCACGAGGCTTCTTGTTTGCGAAAACATAAAGGCTTGTCATATTTGTGCAACAAATGAAGTTCTGCGAGCCTTCTAAAAAAAAAAAAAAAAAAAAAAAAAAAAAAAAAAAAGAGAAGAAAGAAAGAAAGAAAAGAATAAAGAACTCGCATAATATAATAAAGAAGTTAAGATGAAATCAATGGGTCACTACATGAAAGTGTAGAGACGTCCTGCGATTTCATCGCAAGACAGCAATGTCATGGGGCTTTATGTTCGCAAGAATATTTAGGCCTGTCATATTGTCGCAACACTTCCTGAAGAGGCTAAAATACTATACAAAGAAGTTAAGATGAGATCAATGGGTTTTTGCATGAAAGTGTAAGAACGTCCTGCGATTTCATCGCAAGACGATAATGTCACGAGGTTGTATGTTCGTAAGAATGTTCAGACTTGTCATATTATCGCAAATACAAAAATTTACTACAAAAGAGGTGGCAAAATAAGACCTTTACTTAGGAAGGCATGATAAGACCACAGAAATTAATGAAATCCATTGCATCAACATCATTGAAGAAATTATACAAGAATATACATTATGAAGATATGAAAAGAAGACAACTTCGTCAATATCATTGAAGAAATTTTACAAGAATATACATTAAGAAGTTTTGAAGAGAAGACAACTCTGTCAATATCATTGAAGAATTTTTACAAAAAGTCATATCAAAGAAGATAACATCATTAAAGAATTGTCACGAAGACTTAACAAAAGATGCGATTTTGATAGCAATCAAATACAAATAAGTTCATACTCGTAAAATGTTACGAGAATTACATACTTCTTATACTTCTCCATATATTGAATATTTCTCCAAAAGATTGAATACTTCTTATAATTCTTCAAGAATATCTCATATTCATTATACTTCTTTAACGGATATTTCATTTGGTGAAAGTTAAATAATCATTATACTTCGTCATATGTTACGTAATTATTCACAGATTGAATACTTCTTATATTTCTTCAGTTGGTGAATTGAGTACTTCTAATACTTCTTATATTTCTTCATTTGGTGAATTGAGTACTTCTAATACTTCTTATATCTCTTCATTTGACAGATTTGGTACTTCTAATACTTCTTCAAAAGTATTGTATATGTAGTATACTTATTAAGGATATTTCATATATTTTATTTTTATACTTAAAAGGGAGGATTTCTTATTTACAATTGTAACAAGTTGAAACTTCGTAAGATAAATTGAGGCAGATATTCTAATACTTCAAACAATGTTTAATCATTTAAAGAGAAATAATAGGGGGAAAAGGAGATACTAAGCTTTATCTGTGAGTTATATATTATTTCTCTTCATATGATCAAATGGGGGAAATTTAATTAAAGAAAGGTTAAATTATCTTCGCAAAATATCAAAAAGAAAGGATAAATCATCTTCTCAAAATATCAGATGTACTTCTTAAAAAATAGAATTGTTCGCAAAAAGAAAACCAACAGTAATTAAGGGAAGGAATTCAAAAGAAAGGAGGACATGAGAGTCAATGATAAATTGAAAAAAGAATGTTATCATGCTTCATCAACATTCTGTGATGGATCTTCAAGATCAGTAGGGTCATTAGCAGCCTTCGACTTTTGCGAGATATCATCCTTGGAAGAATATGCAACAGGAACATCTCCTTGAGGAATAGATTCTTTCTCATCATCAAGATCTTCATCATCACTCTCATAATCGAAATCACTATCGGGCTCACGAGCAACTTCATCGTCAGATATCTTCAGAGGAGTAATTTTCACAGGAGGCAAGGCTCTTGATAAGAGAATGTTATTCGTAAAGACTTGAGCTTTCAGATGACTTTCACGAAGTATAGCTTTTTGATGATTGGTATCTTCGATATCTTTGGAATAAGCAAGATAGTTGAATCTCCGAGTAGCACGGTCACGAGAGTTGATTAAGCGGGTAGAAAGCAAAGCATTTTTCTTACGAAGCTCGGAACATGAGGCTTCTAATCCAGCTTTCGCATTACGAAGGATGTTCTCAGATTCTGCAAATAAAAAAAAATTCAAAAAATAAAATTTGCGAGTATAACGAAATTTAAAGATATTCCAGAGGCAGTCAAATTTTAATGACTACCTTCTCTTTGCGAAGTAAGAGATTGAGTTAAAGATAGACAACAGTTCTTCATCTGATTCATCGCATTATCAAAACCATCACCAACTAATCCTTTAAGTCGAGATTGAAGCTTTTGATCTTTAGAAAGGAGAAAATTCTTATCCTTCGCAAGTTTGGCATTAAGACTTTTTAATGACGAATAATCTTCTTCAAGTTGATTCTTCTTAGCACTCAAGACTATGTTCTTATTAATAAGGGAATTCTTCTCAATAACAAAAGAATTTCTTTCAGCATCTGAAGACTTCTTTAATTCCTCAAGTTCACCTTTCAACAGAGAAAGAAGATTTTCTTGATCGCAACATTTATTCTGAAGAGTTTTTAATTCTTGCGAAGAAACAATCATTGTATTCAAAAACGAACATTTCTCTTCTGATAAGGTTTTGTTCTCTTCTAATAAGGTTTCCATTCTCAAATTAGCTTTAGTTAAGGAAGAAAAAAGTTGAGATATATCATCATTCAAAAAATTTCGATCATATATTAGTTGAGTATTCTCTTGAAAAAGAGCGTCAGAGTTGTCAAGAGAACACGAGTAAAGATTAAATAAATGGGAGAATTGGTTTGAGAGGCTTTCATGCTTGGTTCGATATTCTGTTGCATCTGATTCATGGTGAAGTACCAATCTTCTACATTTCTGGATGGATTCTATAAAGGGGAATGGGTTTTAATGGATGTTTCAAACATATGAAGAATATAAGTAAATAAAAGTGAAAATATGAAGATAGTAATCATACCTTTCAATTCATCATTTCTTTTGCGAAGTATCGCACAGTCGAGAGAATTATTCTGAAGATGATGATTTTCTTTACGGAGATCCTCGCATTCTGCTTGAGAAGATTTCAAAGATTTGCGAAGCAATTCAATTTCTTTTTCCAAGGATTGACGTGAAGAAGAAATGTCTGGATTGACGAAATTATTTAAAACTCATATTGCGAACGAACATTAGTAGACTTCGCAGTATTGGTCAAAACCTCAGATAACATTCGGAAAGTCGAATAAATTCCATCTCGAATTTCCTGAGGAAGAGGAGAAGAATTTGAAGGAATAAGAGCAAGCTGCAAATTGTCTGGAGAAATAACACTCAAAGGATTTGGGGACAAGACAGGTTTTTCAAAAGAAGAAGTTGAAGAAATATTTTGCGAGGGTTGTTTTTCAAGAGAAGAAGTTGAAGAAATATTTTGTGAGGGTTGATCTTAAAGAAGTGTTGATAAATTGACACTGATGGGAGATTGAAAGGTAGGTAATGGAGTAGAGGCAGGAGTGTGTGAAGAAGCATTTTCACGAGGAGGAGAGGAAAATTCCTTATCAACTTCAGGAAGGAAATCATCAATCGGAATTAATGGTGTGGGTTTAGTTATTCGAGATCTCTTACTAGGGTTTGGTTTTTCGCCAACCTGCGAATCAAAATGTAGATTAAAAACTGAGGCAACAATATATTGTTCAGGAAAGAAGGCAAAGTATTTTAACTACCTTTTGATTCTCAGATTTTCTTCTTCGTGGATTAAGGCTTGGATTCTTTAGTTGAGATTTCATCTGAGGAGTTATTTTGCTGAAATAAACCAAAATCAGATAACAAATTATACAAAAATTAAAGAGAAAGAACAAATGAAATGCGCGGAGATAGAAGGAAATTACCTTGGAGAACTCATGAAGATATAGTAGAAGAAAAAATTGCAGAGAAAACAGTAATAGAGAGTATGAGTAGAAGATAGAATTGCGGAAATAAGAAGAAGAAAAGGAAGAGAATATAAAGGATTTATATAAGGGAATAACTAGAAAAGAACGGTTACAAAAGACGTGTCAAAATTTTAAAAGACTAAGTAACGGTTATGTTCTCACGATCATTTCTTCTTCGTAGAATTGACATGAGAAGAGGCAAGATGTAAGTACTGAATATCGCAAGATAATAGTTCACGAGTATCGTAATAAATAAAGGAGAAAAGAGTTATAAAATGATACGATGATAGAAGTAGCGCGGAGAAATATGAAGTTTTGCGAGGATGAAGTAATTTTGCGAGTATGAATTGCGATACTTCGCAACTCATGTACAGCTGTATAAGTTTTACTATAAATAGGAGTTCAAATATAAAATTCGGGAGGTTCTTTTAGTGAGTGTTAGAAAATATCTTAGGAAAGAGAATAGAGAAAGTTGTAACTATTCTAGTTCCATTTAGATACTTCTTTGTAATCATTTGAGAACATTAATAAGAAAATTGTTATTCATCATCAAGAACTTCTTGAGTTTTTACTAATTCTATTGAGGGTGTAGTTGTAGGTTATTCTGCAACTATAATATTTGAATCGGTGATGTTCAATTATGATATATTTTATCTTCAGTTCACCCGAAAGAGAAACTCAGGTCTAACTCTCGTAATCTTTGAACCTGTGATGTTTAATTCCGATATGTTTCGTCTCTAGTTCATCCGGAAGAGAAACTCAGATCTATCTCTAGCAATCTTTGAACATGTGATGTTCAATTCTGATATATATTTCGTCTCCAGTTCATCTAGAAGAGAAACTCAGGTCTAACTCTAGTAATCTTTGAACATGTGTTGTTCAATTCTGATATATTTTATCTTCAGTTCACCCGAAAGAGAAACTCAAGTCCAACTCTCGTAATCTTTGAACCTATGATGTTCAATTATGATATATTTTATCTTCGGTTCACCCGAAAGAGAAACTCATGTCCAACTCTCGTAATATTTGAACCTGTGATGTTCAATTCCGATATGTTTCGTCTCCAGTTCATCCGGAAGTGAAACTTAGATCTATCTCAAGTAATCTTTGAACCTGTGATGTTCAATTCTGATATATTTCGTTTCCAGTTCATCCGGAAGAGAAACTCAGGTTTAACTCTAGAAATATTTGAACATGTTATGTTCAATTCTGATATGTTTCATCTCCAGTTCATCCGGAAGAGAAACTCGGGTCTAACTCTGGTAATCTTAGAACTTGTGATGTTCAATTATGATATATTTTATCTTCAGTTCACCCGAAATAGAAACTCTGGTCCAACTGTCATAATCTTTGCACCTGTGATGTTCAATTCCGATATGTTTCGTCTCCAATTCATCTAGAAGAGAAATTCATATCTATCTCTAGTAATCTTTGAACATGTGTTGTCCAATTCTGATATATTTCGTCCACAGTTCATCCGAAATAGAAACTCATGTCTATGTAATCTTTGAACCTATGATGTTCAATTATGATATATTTTATCTTCATTTCACCTGAAAGAGAAACTCAGGTCCAACTCTAGTAATCTTTGAACCTGTGATGTTCAATTATGATATGTTTCTGTAGTTGCAGAATAACCTACAACTACACCCTCAATAGAATTAGTAAAAACTCAAGAAGTTCTTGATGATGAATAACAATTTTCTTATTAATGTTCTCAATTGATCACAAAGAAGTATCTAAATGGAATTAGAATAGTTACAACTTTCTCTATTCTCTTTCCTCAAATATTTTCTAACACTCACTAAAAGAACCTCTCGAATTTTTCCTTTGAACTCCTATTTATAGTAAAATTTATACAGCTGTTCATGAGTTACGAAGTATCGCAACTCATGCTCGCATAATTACTCCTTCCTCGCAAAACTTCATATTTCTCCGCGCTTCTTCTATCATCGTATCATTTTATAACTCTTTTCTCCTGATACTCGTGAAATATTATCTTGCGATATTCAGTACCTACATCTTGCCTCTTCTCATGTCAATTCTACGAAGAAGAAATGATCGTGAGAACATAACCGTTACTTAGTCTTTTGAAATTTTGACACGTCTTTTGTAACCGTTCTTTTTTAGTTATTCCCTTATATAACTCCTTCGTACTCTCTTCCTTTTCTTCTTCTTATTTCCGCAATTCTATCTTCTACTCATACTCTCTATCACTATTTTATCTGCAATTTTTTCTTCTACTGTATCTTCATGAGTTCTCCAAGGTAATTTCCCTCTATCTTTGCGTATTTCATTTGTTCTCCTCTTTAATTTCTGTATGATTTGTTGTCTGATTTTGGTTAATTTCAGCAAAATAACTTCTCAGATGAAATCTCAATTAAAGAATCCAAGCCTTAATCCACGAAGAAGAAAATCTGAGAATCAAAAGGTAGTTAAAATACTTTGTCTTCTTTCCTGAACAATATATTGTTGCCTCAGTTTTTAATCTACGTTTTGATTCGCAGGTTGACGAAAAACCAAATCCAAGCAAGAGATCTCGAATAACTAAACCCACACCATTAATTCCGATTGATGATTTCCTTCCTGAAGTTGATAAGGAATTTTCCTCTCCTCCTCGTGAAAATGCTTCTTCAAATACTCCTGCCTCTACTCCATTACCTGCTTTTCAATCTCCTATCAATGTAAATTTATCAACACTTCTTCAAGACCAACCTTCTCAAAATATTTCTTCAACTTCTTCAATTGAAAAACAATCCTCGCAAAATATTCCTTCAACTTCTTCTTTAGAAAAACCCGTCTTATCCCCAAATCCTTTGAGTACTATTTCTCCAGACAATTTGCAGCTTGCTCTTATTCCTTCAAATTCTTCTCCTCTTCCTCAAGAAATTCGAGATGGAATTTATTCAACTTTCCGAATGTTATCTGAGGTTTTGACCAATACCGCGAAATCTACTAATGTTCGTTCACAATATGAATTTTGCGAAGTTCTGATAATTTCGTCAATCCGACATTTCTTCTTCACGTCAATCCTTGGAAAAAGAAATTGAATTACTTTGCCATTCTTTGAAAGCTTCTCAAGCAGAATGCGAGGATCTTCGTAAAGAAAATCATCATCTTGAGAATAATTCTCTACGGACTTGTGCGATTCTTCGCAAAAGAAATGATGAACTGAAAGGTATGATTACTATCCTCATATTTTCTATTTTATTTATTTATATTCTTCCTATGCTTGAAACATCCATTAAAACCCATTCCCCTTTATAGAATCCATCCAGAAATGTAGAAGATTGGTACTTCACCATGAATCAGATGCAACAGAATATCGAACCAAGCATGAAAGCCTCTCAAACCAATTCTCCCATTTATCTGATCTTTACTCGTGTGCTCTTGACAACTCTGATGCTCTTTTTCAAGAGAATACTCAATTAATATATGATCGAAATTTTTTGAATGATGACATATCTCAACTTTTTTCTTCCTTAACCAAAGCTAATTTGAGAATAGAAACCTTATTAGAAGAGAACAAAACCTTATCAGAAGAGAAATGTTCGTTTTTGGATACAATGATTGTTTCTTCGCAAGAATTAAAGACTCTTCAGAATAAATGTTGCGATCAAGAAAATCTTCTTTCTTTGTTGAAAGGTGAACTTGAGGAATTAAATAAGTCTTCAGATGCTGAAAGAAATTCTTTTGTTGTTGAGAAGAATTCCCTTATTAATAAGAATATAGTCTTGTGTGCTAAGAAGAATCAACTTGAAGAAGATTACTCATCATTAAAAAGTCTTAATGCCAAACTTGCGAAGGATAAAAATTTTCTCCTTTCTAAAGATCAAAAGCTTCAATCTCGACTTAAAGGATTAGTTGGTGATGGTTTTGACAATGCGATGAATCAGATGAAGAACTGTTGTCTATCTTTAACTCAATCTCTTACTTCGCAAAGAGAAGGTAGTCATTAAAATTTTACTGCCTCTGGTACGTCTTTAAATTTCATTATATTCGCAAATTTTATTCTTTGAACTTTGTTTTATTTGCAGAATCTGAGAATCACCTTCGTAATGCAAAAGATGGATTAGAAGCCTCCTGTTCTGAGCTTCGTAAGAAGAATGCCTTGCTTTCTACCCGCTTAATAAACTCTCGTGATCGTGCTACTCGGAGATTCAATTATCTTGCTTATTCCAAGGATATCGAAGATACCAATCATCAAAAGGCTATACTTCGTGAAAGTCACCTGAAAGCTCAAGTTTTTGCAAATAACATTCTCTTATCAAGAGGCTTGCTTCCTGTAAGGATTACTCCTCTGAAGATATCTGAAGATGAAGTTGCTCGTGAGCCTGATAGTGATTTCGATCATGAGAGTGATGATGAAGATTTTGATGATAAGGAAGAATCTATTCCTCAAGGAGATGTCCCTGCTGCATATTCTTCCAAGGATGATATCTCGCAAAAGTCGAAGGCTGCTAATGACTCCTCTGATCTTAAAGATCCAACACAGAGTGTTGATGAAGCATGATAATATTCATTGTTCAATTTATCATTGGCTCTCCTTCTTCGCGAGTTAAGCACCTGAGAGGTGGTCCACTAAAAGATTTCCTGTATAAAATTCCTTCTCGCAACTCATAGTTTGTTGCACGACTCTTTAGTTTATGTGCTTCTAGGATGTTCCTGGATGTTTCTCCTGTTGCGAGGTATTCATGAATTTCTTTTCTCCAATCTGCGATGTTGTTTGATAATTCTCTTTCTACTTCCATCGCAAAATCTTCTCCAATTTCTTTCTCTTTGTCCACTGATGGGTTTTGAATTGTTTGTATTTGGATATTTCTTGTATTTGGATTTGTCATCATGCTTGGAATAAATGCAAAAGCATCTGCGAGACGGTTATATTTTCTTGATATATGTCTCCATTTTAATTTTGGTATCTTCGCAGATAATTCCTCAATAAGTTTCTTGTATTTCTTCAAAGAAGATTCATTTGTGGTATATTCCCCTTTAATTTGACAAATTACTAATTGTGAATCACTTGTTATCCTTATACTTTCAAGCTTCTTTTCCATTGCGATCTTTAATGCATGCACTACAGCTTCGTACTCTGTTTCGTTGTTCGTGGATGCAAATTCTAGTCTGAATGAGAATGCTGTTCTTTCTCCTTCTGGTGAAATCAACACGACTCCAATCCAATTTCCCTCACTATTGGATGATCCATCCACCATAATTTCCCATCTATCAGGCTCTGTTAACAAGTCTTTTGGATTTCCAAATTCTTCTTCAACATCCATCATTTCCTCTACTGCTTCATCTTCTTCCAAAGGAAATTCTTCCAAAAAATCTGCGACAACTTGTGATTTTGCGATGACAACACTTCGTATTTTATCTTGTAATGGTTTGCTTGTGCATTCCACCTTTCTATTCTTCCTGACCTTTTTGTGTTCTTCATGACTGATTCAATTGGGACTTTGGTTACCACTTTTATTACATGTGCTTAAAAGTATATTCGCAACTTGAATGATGCGTAAACCAAGGCTAAGATGTAGGTACTGAATATCGCAAGATAATATTTCACGAGTATCAGGAGAAAAGAGTTATAAAATGATACGATGATAGAATAAGCGCGGAGAAGTATGAAGTTTTGCGAGGATGGAGTAATTATGCGAGCATGAGTTGCGATACTTCGTAACTCATGAACAGCTGTATAAATTTTACTATAAATAGGAGTTCAAAAGAAAAATTCGAGAGGTTCTTTTAGTGAGTGTTAGAAAATATTTGAGGAAAGAGAATAGAGAAAGTTGTAACTATTCTAATTCCATTTAGATACTTCTTTGTGATCAATTGAGAACATTAATAAGAAAATTGTTATTCATCATCAAGAACTTCTTGAGTTTTTACTAATTCTATTGAGGGTGTAGTTGTAGGTTATTCTGCAACTACAGTTTCGTCCACAGTTTATCCGAAAGAGAAACTCAGGTCTAACTCTAGTAATCATTGAACATGTGTTGTTCAATTCTGATATATTTTGTCCATCGTTCATCCGAAAGAGAAACTCAGGTCTAACTCTGGTAATCTTTGAACCTGGGATGTTCAATTCTGATATATTTTATCTTCGGTTCATCCGAAAGAGAAACTCATGTCCAACTCTCGTAATCTTTGAACCTGTGATGTTCAATTCCGATATATTTCGTCTCCAGTTCATCCGGAAGTGAAACTCAGATCTATCTCTAGTAATCTTTGAACCTGTGATGTTAAATTTATATATATTTCACCTCCAGTTCATCTGAAAGAGAAACTCAGGTCTAACTCTAGTAATCTTTGAACATATGTTGTTCAATTCTGATATATTTCGTCCACAGTTCATCCGAAAGAGAAATTAATGTCTAACTCTCGTAATCTTTGAACCTGTGATGTTCAATTCCGATATGTTTTTTATTCAGTTCACCCGAAAGAGAAACTCAGGTCCAACTCTCGTAATCTTTGAACCTGTGATGTTCAATTCCGATATGTTTCGTCTGCAGTTCATCCAGAAGAGAAACTCATATCTATCTCTAGTAATCTTTGAACCTGTGATGTTCAATTATGATATATTTCGTCTCCAGTTCATCCGGAAGAGAAACTCGGGTCTCACTCTGGTAATCTTTGAACCGATGATGTTCAATTATGATATATTTTTTTCTCTAGTTCACCCGAAAGAGAAACTCAGGTCCAACTCTCGTAATCTTTGAACATGTGATGTTCAATTTCGATATGTTTTGTCTCCATTTCATCCGGAAGAGAAACTCGGGTCTAACTCTAGTAATATATGAACATGTGTTGTTCAATTCTTATTTATTTCGTCCAAAGTTCATCCGAAAGAGAAACTCAGGTCTAACTCTGGTAATCTTTGAACCAGTGATGTTCAATTCTGATATATTTTATCTTCATTTCACCTGAAAGAGAAACTCAGGACCAACTCTAGTAATATTTGAACCTGTGATGTTCAATTCCTATATGTTTCGTCCACAGTTCATCCGGAAGAGAAACTCAAGTCTAACTCTAGTAATCTTTGAACACGTGTTGTTCAATTCTGATATATTTCGTCCACAGTTCATCCGGAAGAGAAACTCGGGTCTAACTCTGGTAATCTTTGAACCGGTGATGTTCAATTCTGATATATTTTATCTTCAGTTCATCCGAAAGAGAAACTCAGGTCCAACTCTCGTAATATTTAAACCTTTTATGTTCAATTCCGATATGTTTCGTCTCCAGTTCATCCGGAAGTGAAACTCAGATAAATCTCTAGTAATCTTTGAACATGTGATGTTCAATTCTGATATATTTCGCCTCCAGTTCATCCGGAAGAGAAACTCAGGTCTAACTCTAGTAATCTTTGAACATGTGTTGTTCAATTCTGATATATTTCGTCCATAGTTCATCCGAAAGAGGATCTCAGGTCTAACTCTCGTAATCTTTGAACCTGTGATGTTCAATTCTGATATGATTTTTCTTCAGTTCACTCGAAAGAGAAACTCAGGTCCAACTCTCGTGATCTTTGAACCTGTGATGTTCAATTCTGATATGTTTCGTCGCCAGTTCATCCGGAATAGAAACTCAGATATATCTCTAGTAATCTTTGAACCTGTGATGTTCATCTCCAGTTCATCCGGAAGAGAAACACGGGTCTAACTCTGGTAATCTTTGAACCGGTGATGATCAATTATGATATATTTTATTTTCAGTTCACCCGAAAGAGAAACTCAGGTCAAACTCTAGTAATCTTTGAACCTATGATGTTTAATTCCGATATGTTTCGTCTCTATTTATCCGTAAGAGAAACTCAGATCTATCTATAATAATCTTTGAACTTGTGATGTTCAATTCCGATATGTTTCGTCTCCAGTTCATCCGGGATAGAAACTCAGATTTATCTCAAGTAATCTTTTAACCTGTGATGTTCAATTCTGATATATTTCGTCTCCAGTTCATCCATAAGAGAAACTCGGGTCTAAATCTGGTAATCTTTGAACCAGTGATGTTCAATTATGATATATTTTATCTTCAGTTCACCCGAAAGAGAAACTCATGTCCAACTCTCATAATCTTTGAACCTGTGATGTTCAATTTGGATATGTTTCGTCTCTCCAGTTCATCCGGAAGAGAAACCCTGGTCAAACTCTAGTAATCTTTGAACATGTGTTGTTCAATTCTGATATATTTCGTCCACAGTTCATCTGAAAGAGAAACTCAGGTCTAACTCTGGTAATCTTAGAACCGGTGATGTTCAATTATGATATATTTTATCTTCAGTTCACTCGAAAGAAAAACTCAGGTCCAACTCTCGAAATCTTTGAACCTATGATGTTCAATTTCGATATGTTTCGTTTCTAGTTCATCCGGAAGAGAAACTCAGATCTATCTCTAGTAATCTTTGAACCTGTGATGTTCAATTCTGATATATTTCATCTCCAGTTCATCCGGAAGAGAAACTCGAGTCTAACTATGGTAATCTTTGAACCGGTGATGTTCAATTATGATATATTTTATCATCAGTTCACCCGAAAGAGAAACTCAGGTCTAACTCTCGTAATCTTTGAACCTGTGATGTTTAATTTCGATATGTTTCGTCTCCAGTTCATCCGGAAGAGAAACTCATATCTATCTTTAGTAATATTTGAACTTGTGATGTTCAATTCTGATATATTTCGTATCCAGCTCATCCGGAAGAGAAACTCGGGGTTTAACTCTGGCAATCTTTGAACCGGTGATGTTCAATTATGATATATTTTATCTTCAGTTTACCCGAAAGAGAAACTCAGGTCCAACTCTCATAATCTTTGAACATGTGATTTTCAATTCCGATATTTTTCGTCTCCAGTTCATCCGGAATAGAAACTCATATCTATCTCTAGTAATATTTGAACCTGTGATGTTCAATTATGATATATTTCATCTCCAGTTCATCCGGAAGAGAAACTTAGGTCTAACTCTAGTAATCTTTGAACATGTGTTGTTCAATTCTGATATATTTCGTCCACAGTTCATCCGAAAGAGAAACTCAGGTCTAACTCTGGTAATCTTTGAACCAGTGATGTTCAATTCTGATATATTTTATCTTCAGTTCACCCGAAAGAAAAAATCAGGTCCAACTCTAGTAATCTTTGAACCTATGATGTTCAATTATGATATATTTTATCTCCAGTTCACCCGAAAGAGAAACTCAGGTCTAACTCACGTAATCTTTGAACCTATGATGTTTAATTCTGATATGTTTCGTCTCCAGTTCATCCGGAAGAGAAACTCATATCTATCTCTAGTAATATTTGAACCTGTGATGTTCAATTCTGATATATTTCATCTCAAGTTCATCCGGAAGAGAAACTCAGGTCTGACTCTAGTAATCTTTGAACATGTGTTGTTCAATTCTGATATATTTCGTCCACAGTTCATCCGAAAGAGAAACTCAGGTCTATCTCTGGTAATCTTTGAATCGATGATGTTCAATTCTGATATATTTTAACTTCAGTTCACCCGAAAGAGAAACTCAGGTTCAACTCTCGTAATCTTTGAACATGTGATGTTCAATTCCGATATGTTTCGTCTCCAGTTCATCTTAAAGAGAAACTCAGATCTATCTCTAGTAATCTTTGAACCTGTGATGTTCAATTCTGATATATTTCGTTTCCAGTTCATCCGGAAGAGAAACTCAGGTCTAACTCTGGTAATATTTGAACCGGTGATGTTCAATTATGATATATTTTATCTTCAGTTCATCCGAAATAGAAACTCAGGTCCAACTCTCGTAATCTTTGAACATGTGATGTTCAACTCCGATATGTTTCGTCTCCAGTTCATCCGAAAGATAAACTCAGATCTATATCTAGTAATCTTTGAACCTGTGATGTTCAATTATGATATATTTCGTCTCCAGTTCATCCGGAAGAGAAACTCAGGTTTAACTATGGTAATTTGTGAACCGGTGATGTTTAATTATGATATATTTTATCTTCAGTTCACCCGAAAGGAAAACTCAGGTCTAACTCTCGTAATCTTTGAACCTGTGATGTTTAATTCCGATATGTTTCGTCTCCAGTTCATCCATAAGAGAAACTCAAATCTATCTCTAGCAATCTTTAAACATGTGATGTTCAATTCTGATATATTTCGTCTCCAGTTCATCTGGAAGAGAAACTCAGGTCTAATCTTTTAAGATGTGTTGTTCAATTCTGATATATTTTATCTTCAATTCACCCGAAAGAGAAACTCAGGTCCAACTCTCATAATCTTTGAACCTAAGATGTTCAATTATGATATATTTTATCTTCAGTTCACCCGAAAGAGAAACTCAGGTCCAACTCTCGTAATCTTTGAACATGTGATGTTCAATACCGATATGTTTCGTCTCCAATTCATCCGGAAGTGAAACTTAGATCTATCTCAAGTAATCTTTGAACCTGTGATGTTCAATTCTGATATATTTCGCCTCCAGTTCATCCGGAAGAGAAACTCAGGTCTAACTCTAGTAATCTTTGAATATGTGTTGTTCAATTCTGATATATTTCATCCACATTTCATCCGAAAGAGAAACTAAGATCTAACTCTGGTAATCTTTGAACCGGTGATGTTCAATTCTGATATATTTTTTCTTCAGTTCACCTGAAAGAGAAACTCAGGTCCAACTCTAGTAATCTTTGAACCTGTGATGTTCAATTTCGATATGTTCGTCCACAGTTCACCCGGAAGAGAAACTCAGGTCTAACTCTAGTAATCTTTGAACATGTGTTGTTCAATTCTGATATGTTTCGTCTCCAGTTATTCCGGAAGAGAAACTCGGGTCTAACTCTGGTAATCTTTGAACTTGTGATGTTCAATTATGATATATTTTATCTTCAGTTCACCCGAAAGAGAAACTCAGGTCCAACTGTCATAATCTTTGCACCTGTGATGTTCAATTCCGATATGTTTCGTCTCCAGTTCATCCGGAAGAGAAACTCATATCTATCTCTAGTAATCTTTGAACATGTGTTGTTCAATTCTAATATATTTCGTCCACAGTTCATCCGAAAGAGAAACTCAGGTCTAACTCTGGTAATCTTTGAACCGATGATGTTCAATTCTGGTATATTTCGTCTCCAGTTCATCCGGTAGAGAAATTCAGGTCCAACTCTAGTAATCTTTGAACCTGTGATGTTCAATTCTGATATATTTCGTCTCCAGTTCTCATGAAGAGAAACTCAGGTCTAACTCTGGTAATCTTTGAACCTGTGATGTTCAATTTCGATTTGTTTCGTCTCCAGTTCATCCGAAAGAGAAACTCAGATCGAACTCTGGTAATCTTTGAACCTGTGATGTTCAATTACGATATGTTTCGTCTCCAGTTCATCCAGAAGAGAAACTCAGATCTAACTCTATTTATATTTGAACCTGTGATGTTCAATTCCGATATATTTCGTCTCCAGTTCATCCGGAAGAGAAACTCAGGTTTAACTCTAGAAATATTTGAACATTTGATGTTCAATTCTGATATATTTTTTATCCAGTTCATCCGGAAGAGAAACTCGGGTCTAACTCTAGTAATCTTTGAACCTTGGATGTTCAATTCTGATATATTTTATCTTCAGTTCACCCGAAAGAGAAACTCAGGTCAAACTCTAGTAATCTTTGAACATGTGATGTTCGAATCTGATAAATTTCATCTTGAGTTCACCCGAATGAGAAACTCAGGTCTAACTCTAGTAATCTCAGAACCTAAGATGTTCAATTCTGGTATATTTCATCTTCAGTTCTTCCGAATGAGAAATTCAGGTATAACTCTAGTAATCTTTGAACCTGTGATGATCAATTATGATATATTTGTCTCTCAGTTCATTAAAAATATGTTATTCCACATCTTTGGTTCCACGGAATGAAGTTGAAAAAGCTCGGTGTCGGCATGGACGTGGTATGAATACAATACCGGTATGCTATACAGGGGGTGTAGGGGGGTCGGGGGGGCGTATATTTTTTTTTTCTACGAGATATTTGAATTTTAGTCCGTTTTGATTATTTTTTTATGGTTTTCAGTCCACTACCGGCACAATAATTTAATTCTCGTGAATAATTGAATCGAGAGTCAAGATACCTTCATTTACTACCGATTTTAAGATAATCAAAATTCAAAAGATAGAGAATTTTTGCAAAATCTCATTTTAGATCTACTTTATAGGACACGTGTCACAGTCTCCCCTAATTCTTTTGGAGTAGCCCTTAAAAAAACCATATGATAAAATCACATATTTCTCATACACGCCTTGATCCATATGATAAAATCCAAACCAAATCTCTACCGTTAAAAGCTATCATGCCTTATCACTCTGTCCAAAGTCTTTTAGATAAAACATCCTAAATATTTCTCTCACTTCACATCACTTTTCTCTATCTTATATCTTCTTCGTATCTATCTTATCTCTTCGTCTCTAACAAAATAAAAAAATAAAAACCTAACTCGAAGATAATGCCGCTTCCGAAATCTCAATCAATTCTATGATGGTTTTTCTTTATTCTCCTCTCACGATAAGTTTCTTTCTCTTTTCTTTTGGATTTAAGTTGGGTTTTGCTTGTTGGATCTTAATGTTTTAGTATTGAAATCTGATTATGGATATTGGTTGATTGAAACAGGATGTTCTCACAATCATCTTAACTATATCTTCGAAGAGCTTGTCACAATCATCTCAGCTATATTTACTTGTTTCTTTTGTTGTTTTTATTTCATTTCCACAAAGTAATTTCAGATCTAGATACGAGAATTTCAATTTGTTGTTTTTATGAGTTGATTCTTTAAGATTAGGGTTTATTTTATTTTTCTTGTTAATTTGTTGTGTCAAAGTTAGGGTTTATAATTTTCCTTTTAAATTTTTTGCTGATGGGAATTGAGGGTTTATTTTATCATGGTTTTGATTTCGTTTTTTAGATTTCAACGTTTTTAGCATATGGTTTATTGTCATTCTTGAGTTAATCTTATTATGTTTTTGTTAGATTATTATCTTTATCTTTCTATTTTCAAAAGAAAAAATTGGTGTTTTTGTTCTCTTTTGTGATAACCCACTTCGTAATATGACTATTACTAGTAAAAATCCAATAATTTGGTGGACTTAGCTTAAGATGAATGACAATTATGAATTGACATTAGGTATTTGAATCTCATACATAGCATTTTTTTAAGAAGACTGGTTCTGTATTGATTTTCAACATTGTTTTCAATAGCCTCAACCTTGTTTATGTCTTGATTTAGATATATGTTGCATCTTATGACTTGTAGAGATCATTAAAGTGATTTAGGGCCAGTAAATGATGTAAACAAGGTAAGGTCATGTAGCATGTTGACCTAAAATGCTATACAGGATTCCTTGTAATCAATAGATGATTCACTTTCTTAAATTATTTACTTTGAATATTTTTATTAATCTGGGAAGTAAACTTGTGGTAGTACGTGCATCAATTGTATGTTTTTTAATATAATGTATGCTATTGGGTATTTTTATTTAGCCGGTAGGTGCTTCCAGAGTTGTGAATGCGTAGATGAGAATTTCAGTGTGTAGGAGATAACATAGTTAAGATGTAGCTTAGTAGTAGAATGCTTCCTTTGCCTTGTCTTGCTGTGTTATATCATTTCTGTTTGGGTGATTGAAAAATGGAGTGTGACAACTCGGTTATAGGTTGTGTTTCCTTTGACAAAGAAAATATGTGATATATAGTTGTTGATGGTGGTTTCTAGCTTAGGGTTAAAATCGTAAAACACTAAACCCTAGCAGACAGTAATGTCACAACATTTAAAGCAACAAGCATTTACTAGGCATATTTACTGAAATCTTTAATGTGTCTCTAAAATAAATACCCGGGTATGTTTTTCAAATTAGGGTCATGACGAGCCAAACCCTAATTCACCTCTGTGCCAATGACAAATCATGCCAGCCACACCAACCGCGCCAAGGCATGCCAACCATGCTAGCTGCACCTCTGTGCCAATGGAAAATCATGCTAGCCACACCAACCGCGCCAAGGCATGCCAACCATGCTATCCGCACCTTTGTGCCAATGGAAAATCATGCCAGCCACACTATCCGCGCCAAGGCATGCTAACCATGCTAGCCGCACCTCTGTTCCAATGGAAAATCATGCCAGCCACACCCACCTCGCCAAGGCATGCTAACCATGCTAGCCGCACCTATGTGCCAATGGAAAATCATGCCAGCCACACTAACCACGCCAAGGCATGCTAACCATGCTAGACGCACCTCTGTGCCAATGGAAAATCATGCCAGCCACACCGACCGCTCCATGCCAAACATGTCTCGCCATAGCCCCTCATGCCGCGCCACCATGCTAGCCTTCCCCATGCGGCTACCAAAGTAAAGGCGTGCAACAATCAACGGTTGCCCTTCAATCCCAGGAGCAAATATTGGACGTCTAAGGTACCCTCATGACCATTGGCCCAAAACCCTAGCTTGGTCACGCACTTAGCCAAAGCTAGCCACGCCGGTCGCGCCATGACAAACACGTCTCGCCATGGCCCCTCATGCCGCGCCACCATGCTGGCCTTCCCCATGTGGCTACCAAAGTGAAGGCGTGCAATAATCAACGGTTTCCCTTCAATCGCAGAAGCAAATCATGGCCGTCTAAGGTCCCCTCATGACCTTTGGCCAAAAACCCTAGCTTGGTCACACACTTAGCTAAAGCTAGCCACGCTGGTCACACCATGCCAAACACGTCTCGCCATGGCCCCTCATGCCGTGCCACCATGCTGGCCTTCCCCATGCGGCTACCAAAGTGAAGGCGTGCAACAATCAACGGTTACCTTTCAATCCCATGAGCAAATCCTGTCCATCTCAGGTCCCCTCACGACCTTTGGCCCAAAACCCTAGATTGGTTATGCGCCTAGCCCAAGCTAATCACGCCATGCGCCCGTGGCTACCCCTTGGCCCCACATGCCAAGCCAAACCAAACCTAGCCAAGCTAGCCGCGCCATGCCAAACACACTTTGCCTTGTCCCTAGCCATGCTAGTCACGTCATGCCAAGCCAAGCGCCCACACCTTGGCCTTAGCCATGCCAAGCGCCCTTGCCTTGGCCCTAGCCATGCCATACGCCCATGGAAAACCCTTGTCCCCACATGCCAAGCCAAACCAAACCTATCCAAGCTAGTCGCGCCATGCCAAACGCACTTTGCCTTGGCCCTAGCTATGCTAGTCACGTCATGCCAAGCCAAGCGCCCTTGCCTTTTCCCTAGCCATGTCATAGCCCATGGAAAACCCTTGGCCCCACATGCCATGCCAAGCCAAACCTAGCCAAGCTAGCCGCACCATGCCAAACGCACTTCGCCTTGGCCCTAGCCATGCTAGTCATGTCATGTCATGCCAAGCCAAGTTCCTTCGCCTTGGTCTTAGCCATGCCATACGCCCATGGAAAACCCTTGGCCCCTCATGTCAAGTCTAAACACGCCCTAGCCGTGCCACCCTGTTGGACCTCACTACGCGGCTACCAAAAAGAAGGCGTGCAACGATCAACGGTTGCCCCTCCTCTCAAGATGCAACATCTCGACTGTCGAAGGTCACCAGGATAGCAAGTTCCCCGATCTCAACTTTCCAAGCCACAACAACGTGTTAAATGTTTTCCAAAAACACTCGAGATATCAACACAACCTGGGGGATTCTCTTTGGGTATTGGTTTGGTGGTTTATAGCGTGCGGCGTACACTACGCCCCTCATAAGGAAGTGTCATAAGGGTGAGGCACCTAGTAAATACAGAAGTTATGTTGGAATCGTTCATGGGACATAAAGCCGTGAATTAACAACCTTATGGAACATCAATTCCATAATGTTAACAGTTTCATGAAAACCAGTTTCATGCGTTAACCACTTTATGGAACATCAAGTCCATGCATACGGTTACCACCTCCTCCCATTTACTTCCCCACTCCTTAATGAGACCAGGGTACATTTATACCTCGACTTGTATAGATAGGTCTTACCTATTTCCATTTGAACAACAAGTTCATTCGGATAAGACAACACTCAGAAATACTTGCTTAACTCTCCTCGTGAGCTCTCCTATCTTTTTTGATAACAAGTCGAAGAAACCCATCTGCTCTTCCAGAATCAACTATTCTGGTCTCACCACTCTCCTTGCTTCCCTCCCCAAAACCAACCCATTCTCCTCCTCTTTGTGACTGAAGCAAGTCTGGAACGACCATTTCTTGGTTTAGGACGGACTTGTACAGATTGATCTCTCGAATCTAAAGTACTCCCTTGCAGTACATTGTTTAGGGTTTAAACAGTTTCTCACCTTCACACCCGTAATTACCAAAATCAGTAGAAACTATTTTCACCTATAAACAATAGTATCAGCTACTATAGGTTGTTATGATTAAAAAAAAAACTATTATTGGTTAGTCTTTCCTTTTACATTACTTATTAGGTTGTCTTACATTACGTTGTGAGTCTAGTTATTTGTGGAAATGGAAAGATAGAGTATGGGTGCACTTGGGTATCGGGAATTCTTGGGAATCTATGCAATCCTGAGATATGAGCTACGATGCATACTATGAATTAGTTTACGGTTCTATGCCTTAAGCAATAAGGTACAAATCTGCTATATTCTCTCATAATATCTTCATTGCTTAATTTATTGGACATTATCTAGGATAATTTGGATCCATGCTAATGGTTCTTTTGAAAAGTATATTACATTAAGGATTTGGAACTCTATAACACATCAATAATTCTATTTTTCGTTAGTTCAAATTTTACATGTGAGATGCTTTGACTGGCAGAATCTTTAGAAATCTATTTTTCACCATTTTGATTATACATTCTCTTTTGACCTTCTTAGGTGATTGCATCCACTGCGAAGTATCATTGTGTGGAAGAACTTTGAATGTTCATGTTTTTAATTTTGTTGCAATAGAAGGTCTGAACTTTTTGCAGGTTCTCACATACACGTCTGTTATATTTCGCGGATTATACACATGTTTTGAACTACATAACTTTGTTTTAAAAATAATTATCGATTGTATATCACAGGATGTACATATGTTTTGAAATACAGAACTTAGTTTCAAAAACCATTACAAGTACAAGTTAACATTTCAGTTTCAGTTTCAGGTTCAGTAAACAATCTAATATGTTTGAATTTTTATTGCTCCTTAATATGTTTGAATTTTTTCTTCAGGTTGTTGGGCAAGTGATGAGCTGTGGTGCTTAGATCACACAATTTGGATTGGCAACTATGTAGCAGTGGAAACCTCCATCGCTCTAATAGGCAACCATCTATTAGAAGTCAGAAAAATTTCTTCAAGGTATGGATCGAGAAGCAATTATAAAAATATCTTGGCCTGATTTATTGTTTGTTATTCTTTATTTATTTCTTTCGTGGACTAACTTCGCTGTGATAACACTAATTCAGCCAAGAGGGTTGAAGTAGCATTTTAAGAGTCTCAATGCGCCTTCGGCAATGGTTTTTTGACAAACTCGGTAGTGCCTTCGTAAAATGAGATGCAATGATCTTATGGTTTTTCCATGTGAAGAAAATTGTGAAATTTTCCTATCTTCCTTGAGTTTGATTTGAAAACTATTCTTATTTGATTTAGATATAAGCAAGTCAGAGAAAAAAAATTCACAGTTGTGAGTCTGACTTCTATATTTGCAGAACTTGCAATTCATAGTCTCGAGCTTCGTTTAAATACAATATTTCGTGTTGAAGATTGCAGGTTACTATGTTGGGATTGATGAGACATCCATACATGCATCTCAATATAATAACTTGAAGACCTTACCATCTATGTGTGCAGATCGAGAGGTATATCCTTATTCACTGATTCAAAATGAACCTCAATGTAGTTATTTGCGTACAAAAACAATCAGAAACAAAAGCCAACTCCCAAGGCATCTGTTATATATCAGTCGAGGTTATTTATGAATCCGAACTTCAACTTTGTTTTTGGAAGTTGTAGAATCAAATGGGTTTCTTATCTTACTTTGCTTTGCTACTCATATTCACCAAGTTATCTTTATAAATGCTATATCCATATGATTACATATTATTTTTTGTCTGCTAGACAGTGTATTATGTATTTCTTTTTGTAAAATGGAATGCAAGCTTTTGATGACAGCAAAAGGTTAATTAGAACGCGAATTGTGTTGACTACATAATTTTTGTGAATCCTATAAACATTAGATCCATTTTGCTAGGAACACGTTTTTGTTCTTGGATTGTTTTTATTTTATATTTCCCCTATCTAATTGTTGTCTCCATCTGTGTCTTAAGCAGGCTTATGCGATTGACCATTTGCTCTATCGTAGACTTCATCCATAGTAAGTGCTTTAATTTCCCGCTTCATCTATTTTATATATCCTCTTCATTGCAGTAGCCTGCTGGATATCACTGTTTCTGATTACGTGAAACTGAAAAACTTAACATTTATATTACCAAAATTGTTTATGCTCCTTTTTGATAGTGTATTTATATCTGATTTTTTATATTCCACAGAGAATGCCTCAAGTAGGAAGGACTACTATGTTCATTGTAAAGCTGGTCGAGGATGAAGCACGACTATCGTTATGTTAATCTACATCAGTACACAATTATTACTTGTATCTTAGAATGTTTCACATAATCATGGTGTTGGGATTCTAACCCCAGAGAACTACACCCCATCTGTACTCTAACTATCCAAAAGCCTAACTACACCTATGTCAGAGAATAATAAGAACTAATTAAGACATAGATTCAAGAAATGCGAAGCAGATGAAGGAACAGGTAACCCATATCCTTTCTTTTTTTCCATCGTATTGTTATTTATCCACTTATACGCGTGGTAATTTAAAATGTTGCTTCTCATATTTCTCTTTAACTCTAAAGTTCATATACTACTATATGGTTGTCTGATTAATTATTTCTCTTGGAATCCACTGTTTGGCATTATCCATGATGTTAGTTTATGCTTTAGGTAATAATTTAACATGGAGGAGTTCACTTTACACCCTTACTATTCCGATTTTCTTGTTGGTTAGCTTGTAGTTATACTACACTCTCATAGTTTTAGATTTGTATCCCCCTTGGTGTTAAAATGCATGTTGATTTGCTTTTAGATATCACCATCGAATTTTTTAAATCGAAGTTGTGTTATTTTGGATTGTCTTCTTACTTCATTTAACACCATCATTACATGTTCTTGGAACCTCACCTGAACAAGTTGTGCATATCACATAATGTCTTCATTTCTGAATCTAGAGCCTAGGCAAGAGCAACCTTTTATGGATAATTGCTTAAAATAATAAAATTATCGTTTATGAAAGATCCTGATTACTTGGTCTATTGTTTCGTTTTTTTTTTTCGTGTTTCATGTTAAATTTTTATGTGAATTAATCTCTCAGCGTGTTTTGTGTAGGATTCATGAAGAGAATGCTATTTTAAGGAACGAAGATATAACAGATAGATTCCAAATTAAGAAATGGATAGATTGCAAATCGAAAAACATATGCATCTCAGCAAATTTCAGAATATATGAATAAATTGTATTGCAGGCCTGTAAACTGGAAGGCCAAGTCCATGAGAATGACCTGGACTATCCATTTTTTTTAATTGTAATTGAAAGAATTATCACAGATTTAATTGTGACCAAAACTGTGAAGAAAAACAACACGTGTCATCATCCTAATGCTGTTACAAATGAGAGTAACAGTTTAATGTTACAATAATAGTGACAAAAAGATGACAGGTGTCCATAGGGAATTTGTTGCAAAAAGTATGCAACACTTATATGTGTTATTGTAATTGTTAGAAAAAGTGACACGTGGAAAAACAAAACAGTTTCCTACGTGGCGGTGTAAGACGCATGTCATCACCTAATTGTTGCAAAGATAAAATAACAATTAAATCTGTTATAATTACTGTGACAAATGAGCCACGTGTCGCTATTCTAAAATTAGGTTAACTGTTACTATTAATTATTGTAACAGTTTATAAATGTGACTGTAACCAAATTTTGTCACGGTAAAAACTGTTACAAAAAAAGATAACAATTAATATCACAGCGTTTCTCTAATGGCCTATATGTATTACAAATCTTTTTAGTAACAGATATGCCCTGTGATAAAATCCAGGATTTGGTGTAGTGCCTAGTTATCTTTGTCGATGTAGTTTACATATAATATTAAGGGCATATTCAGTTGTCATTTTTTCACAATGCAGGGAATATCATCAGGAGGTACCACAACTTCGCCGCTGCTAAGGCATTTATGAGAGATGCGCAAGCGTACACTATGGATGGTTATCGGAGGGCTATGTTACAAGTCAAAAAGGATAAGGCAGTTTTTTCATATGTGCAGAAACTTCATCCAAGGCATTGGGCTAGGGTGAAATCCAAGAGAGCCTGTTATACTCTCATGACAACAAACATCTGTGAGAGTTGGAATAACCTACTTTTGAAGGCTAGAGATCTCCCTATAACCCATTTAGTGGATTTCATTCGAACAAAGCTGATGAGAGAGTTGGATTGCAGGCTTGCAGCTGTAGTGTTATCTGGATAAGTTGGATTGCAGGTACCTAATGTCGGCGCGGTGGTCAATCAGCCAACTGCAACAACGCCAGACCCATCCCCAGCCAAAGCATAGATCAAAACTTTTTGGATGGTCTCCGACTCTCTTGTTTATTTTAAACAAAAACATTGTCATGCGCTTTAATCTTAAGTACCCTTGCAAAGTAAAACTCTCTTGGTTATGTAAGCTGTTCAGCTTTGTAAGGCAATGACCTTTATCAGTGTTAACTATGTTTTAAAATTCAGCGTCTTGGAAAATTTATTTATATCGTTATATTAGAAGAGCAAGCAAACTAAAGCTCATCTTGCTTGTCCAAGGCTTATCAACAAGATAAGTCAAACTGATATAATAATATGTTCTATTTGTGTGCAGCTATTATCCACGGTGTTCTTCTAGTGTGCATCTATTATCCGCAACAAGAATAATATGTTGTGCAGGAAATATCTACAACTTATTATGGTCCATAAAACCCGTGCAGGAAATATCCACAACAAAAATCATACCAGATATCTCCTACTCGATATAAATCTTCGAAACAATTATCTATTGATCCTAACTAAATAATCTAATTCATCAGAAACAAATATTTGAAAATCAACAACCTTGAACCATCTAGAAATAAAGATCATTACAATATCCACAGTGTTCTTCTAGTGTGCAGCTATTATCCGCAACAAGAATAATATGTTGTGCAGGAAATGTCTAAAGATTATTATGGTCCCTAAAACCCGTGCAGGAAATATCCACATCAAAAATCTTACCAGATCTCTCCTACTCGATATAAATCTACGAAACAATTATCTATGGATCCTAACTCAATAATCTAATTCATCAGAAAAAAACATTTGAAAATCAACAACCATGAACCATCTAGAGATAGAGATCACTACAATATCCATTTAAAGTGCATGGACACATATCCTTGACATCACTTTCAGGCCCATCCAGAAATATATCAAGCCTCAAATTCACAACTGACAATCACATGTTATTTGAAGTTGGCATTAGAAATCAAAAACCAGGTTGCTTAAATGCTAACTGAACTGTATGAAAATCATAAAATGCGGGTAAGTAGTTTTTGATTGGAAATCAAAAATGCTAACATTGGAAATCAAAAACCACTCTCTTGAACATAAGTACACAACAACAAAAAATGAATAAAACCCAGGCTCCCATGTGAAGTTGAAATTTTTTGATGGGTTTCTTTAACAAGAATGGTACAATGTCAGGTTTGAATATAATGAGCAAATTCAAAAGAAAAAGTTAAATTATTTCTTACATATGAGTAAGAAACTATACTAAAAGAAAAAGAGACAAAATTGCAGGCTTGCAGCATGATGGTGCAAAACAGATTAACCATTTACATTGACGTCTTCAAAGACCATGGATTTCATTCAGCTTCAACTGCAACTGAAACCATTTACAACACCATCTTATAAGCAAAGTAACATGTAAACTGCGGGTAAGCAAAGACATGCATGATGTACAACAAGTATAAAATAAAGGTCAAGTTTATGAAATTTATAAGCAGATAAAGTAAATATGCCATTGTAAGAATATCATCCTATAATCATGCTTAAGATGAACTTTGTTAGCAACTTAGCATTCTTAACATAACCAGGGTTATCATTTACAACTTATGCTGATACATACAACTTTCTTTATCCTTTGAAGAGCATATGTTATACATCTAGAAAAATACATTAAATAAGGCTAGAAGGGAGTTCACTCAATGGTCATTCATTGCAATGTTAATTTGCAAGTCAGTTTTAACAGCTTCACTCCTAGTCATTCATATAGATTCTGGAAGTATATAATATAAAGTTAGGAAAGGAAACAATACTTAACTAGTTAACTACAACTAGGTAAGATGAAGCTTCATAACTTGGCACTCTCTTTATCTTTCATGTAGATTCTTCCAGGCAATCAATGAAATTGGTCCTGCAACAAATCAAATTCCATAAGCTCTCCAAAAAGGGTAATCCAATAGTAAGAAAGAGGAAATCTAGAAAGTATACAAGTGAAGTTTAACAGGTAATCTAGCAGGTACACAAGTTGATTCCAACCCCAGTGCAGTTTACTTATCACCAGCGTGCAAGGATAAACTTGTAGATGGGGAAAAATGATTTGCTGGTTTTTTAGGAAAGTGAAGAGTCGAGCATGTTGTCGAGGCTCCTCGAACCGAGCAAACTTCTTATCCTCACACAGATGCACTGCAAATGGAGTGCTTAGATTCGAGAGATCAATCTGTAGGACTCCGGCCTAAACCAAGTCAATGGTCATTCCAGAGTCAATTCGGTCGCAAAGAGGGAGATGGGTTGATCTGTAGGAGGGAAGATGAGAAATTGTGTGGGATCAGTGATGATCAAGGATTGTAGATGTATTGTAGATTTCTGCAATAATTGGTGAACTGTGGAGTTCTGTTAAGTTCCGAAGGATTGATGAATTCTTGAGAGTAGTGACTCGAGAAATTCTGTGTAGATTGTGAACGTTGCTCTCAATCATGGATTCAGAGACTTATTTTATACTGTCAGAGTTGTGAACACCTTGATCCCTGTAAGTGTGACGGTTTCATGAGTGGAAGAGTGGGCTGGCGGAAGATCCTGATAAAGTCAGTTCCATATCGTGTGGAGACTTGACGGATCGTGCACCCACTACTTTGTTAACTCCTTCAACCGTTGACACAACTTACGCACATTTCTCGTTGTGGATGAATCCACGTGCTGTAGGCCGCCAGACCAAAAACCTAGTTGTTATCCCCCAATTTGACGTGATTGATATCTCACGAATCGTGGAATCTGCATGACAGACATATATTTAGTTTGTCAGTAGTTGACTGATTAGGCAATGAGCCTAGGTTTTGTTGAATCGAGCATGTTTGACAAATGGTCAGCGATTCGTGAATGTTAATGTTCCTCGTGCAAATATTGTAAATTTAACGAGTTTTTGAATATTAGTGAATTACTGAATATATGTGGATTATTCGAGCAACTGACCAAGTATTGATCGATTCGAAAAAATACTGATAAATGACTGAATATTGATAGTTGGTTCAATATTCGAGCAACTGAGCAAGTATTGCTCAATTCAACGAATTACTGAATATGGAGAATTTGACAAGCAACTGAGCAGGTATTGCTTAATTCGACAAATTAATGAATGTTGATAATTTGAAGTGAAATTGAGCAAGTGTTGCTCAACTCGACAAATTACTAACAATTTATTAAATATTGATAGCTGGATCAATATTTGAGAGATGGAGCAAAGTTGCTTAATTCGACGAAATATTTACTGGTGACGTGACCCAATAAAATATAAAAATATTGGTAGATTACCAGATATTATAAAATTAATCCCCATGGATCAACATAAATTTATTTGGTGTTTGAACTTGCTCAAAATAATGATTTGTTGAGCGTTTGTCCGAAAACCCTAATTTTTGACGAATTGCCCATTAATTGACGAATTGCTTAAAATAGGTCATGAGAAAAAGAGGGACCGACCTTATAGGACCATGGACGTCCATGTGATGCCCAATTTCTCGAGTGATCATATACCAAGGTTCTCAGTTGGATAGTTAGTAAATGAATGATGATTAAGTGCCGGTTTCATAATTTATTGAATTACTGCTAGGTTCAACATTAGGTGATGAAACCTAGGTATGAAAGATGGGACCGACCAAGAGAGCATGGGACCGGCTCTTAGTGGTCACACGACTAGATGTTGTCCATTTGAGCAATCCCCGGGTTGGTTGGAGAGAGTTTGGGCCCAATACGAGTAATTCAACAAATTAGGTCAGAATTATGAAAACATATGGGACCGGATTTGTGCAAGCCCTAGTAATAACCCTGGTCGGTCATTAGGGCATGTGCGTGCTCCCATGGTGTCCGTGTCTCCATACTGAGAGTCTCGGTATTTTCTGATGTGCGTTCGAGCAACATTGTGAATTTTCAGAAGAGTTTCATCTTGACTGAAATTCTTGATTTTGTTGGAATGAGCATGTATGCTCAATTGATCAATATTTTGTAAATATTAAACTAAGAGTATTTTAACATCTAAATTTTCCGTGTGAGGCTATCCGGTCACGTGACCATGTTGGCTCTTGAATTTTCATGATTTGAGCAAAATTTGAAAAATTATGAAGAAATCATGATTTTTGCTCAAACTAAGGAGTTTCACGAATTCGAGGAAAATAATAATTATAAAAGACAAGGGATTGTAGGGTGTGGGACCCGGCCACGGCTAGGGCATGGCCGTCCGGCTATGTTGCCCGGACCCGCACTCTTTTCCCTATTTTATAATATTATTTTCATGAATCCGTGATGTTATGGAGAATCCATGAGTTTTTGTTGAAACCCAGGAGTTTCATGAAATTAGGGAATAATAATTATAAAAATACTAATGATTGTAAGGTGTGGGACCGGACATGGCTTGGGCATGGCCGGCCGGCTAGGTTTCCCGGTCCCACACACCTTTCCTTATTTTATAATATTATTATTTTTCATGAATCCATGAAGTGATGGAGAATTCATGATTTTTGCAAAAACAAGGAAAGTTGCTAAAATCAAGGATAAGTTCATGAAAATAACAAAATAGGGCAAAATAATGAAGGAAGCATGGGGACCGGCCACGGCTAGGGCATGGTCGGCCGGTCGGCGGGCCCGGTCCTGGGCGCTCCTTATTGTTTTATTAATATTTGTTGTTTTCTCCTGTTTTGCGTAGGATTCCTCATCTATTCATATTTTTGGATGCTCGTTCATGCATTGATCGCAGTCATATGCGTCAAAAATAATTTCACTTTCTTACTCAACAAAATATAAATGACGTATAAAGTAAGGAAGAGTTCGTATCCACATAAAGGCGATTGTTGTTATCAAATTCTAGTTTCTTAGTAACCAAAAGGGGGATTTCTAATTTTTGTAATATAAAAGTAAAATAAAAGCAAAGTAAATAGTTGGAAGTAATCAATGAGAGAAAGATATTGGTCAAGGAATTCATCTTCAATCTTAAACATGTGCTTGCATATATGATTAGAATTACAATTTAATCTCTTTTATTATCAAAAGCCTAGAAAATCAAGAGAGCAAGATAATCTGAAAATTTCCTAAGTTCATCAACACACACATTAGAGCTGCGCATGTGAATTCTACCTAAAGAATAACCTGACGCCTTGCACTAATTAAGTTCAATTCCTAGGAGCATTAAATTGGAAAATAGGCTAATCAATGAAGTTGTCATACATTGCGCATGACAATTCAGACAATGGTCAAACTCTACATATGATTACAAGAGTGTATCACTACAAACCGTAATCATATCATGCTACTTGTATTTGGGGTTATCGCTCGATGAAAACCCTAGAATATATATGGACAAGATGCAAGTTCAATTGATTGGCCACTTAACTAAACAAATACCAAAATCCTATCAAAATACATCAATCATCTGATATTAAAAACAGTAGAGATATGAACGATAATCAAGAGAGATAAACTAATGCATTAATCAAGCACAAGTTTTAGAAATAGGACTACATCCTTAACCAATAATATAAGATTTAGCTACTCATAGCTATGGAGTTCATCATAATCAATAATCAAATAAAGAAGATGAAAAATAAATACGAAAGCAAACCCTAGTTGCTGGTATCCTCCAGAGCTCCAAGTAGAAAAACGTGATCCCCCAAAAGTTGAAGAAAAATTCCTTTTTATAGCTCTTCTTGTTCCAAAACTAGGTCTAGTCTTCAAAGTCCATTAGTTGTAAATTCACCAAGCCCACAAGTGAGAGAAACCCGTGTAGAAAATATGTCCCCAAAAACGCTCGCCGGAAAACTGAGTTTTTGGTCGGAATCCGGCACCGGAAAGTCGCCACCGGCCACCTGAAAAGTCAAACAGTCAACGGGAATTCAACTGAGTCACTGTCGGGCCAAACAAGTCAGAAGCTGAGTCAACTCGGGTCAAGCACCGAGTTATATCGAGTTGACTATCTAACTCGGTTGGTTGGTCTCTAGGCCAGAGCTGTTGCACCTTGCATATGCCATACTTCAGTCCCAGCCATGATGGCTATGCCACTGCATCACATCCTGAACTGCAGCATCACTGCCTTCATTTGAGCTGCAATCACCCGTCCATTACCTCCTTCTTGCTCCACCAATTTACTTCAGTTATCACTCTGTAGTTCCTTTGTTTCTTGGCTCGAGTTCTGCTGCAATATCCACCCTGCAATACTCAAAACATTCCCATTTGCACAGTAGCAGCTTCTTGTACACAACCCACTCAACTGCACCATCTCACATATAACATCATCTAAACCATTGCAGTATCTTTGGGTCATACCACCAACATCTTATGAGCTTCAATTTATTTTTATAACTTTAACTGCAGCAACTCCATTCCCTTCCAACCACCAGTGACAGCTATTCTTGAGTTCCAAATCCCTGTACCCCTTGTAATTTCAGCTACAACCCAGTTGCAGCAACATCTCACAACACCAGTAAGCTCTTTCCACCACTCCTACATATTCACGGCATCTTAGCTCTCCTTTCTCTCCCTGCTGTGGCTTCAATTTCCTGTCTCTTCCTGCCACTCCTGCAACTTCATTCAACTCAGGCCACCATTCTTCTCCCTGTGATATCCAGCTGCAACAACTGCTTGCATATGACCATTGGATTCATGCCTGCTACGCCTCCTATCCACATGCAATACCACCAGTAATTGAAGTACCAACTCAAGACCAACTCCAGGCTTGATTACATAACCATATCACCATATTAAATCCCTCATCTGCAATTTTAGAGACCCACTCATGCATTCAGTTTCTCAAAGCTATAACAAGACATCATTACACCATTATATAGCCATTTCTCTATCCCAGTACCACTGCATTAACTTCAGTTGCAATTGCTCAGTCACAAACTACCAGAACTGAGTTTCCACTGACGAGAAGCATCAACATCAGATGCTAGACCATCTTGAATGAGCAAACCCATTTAAATCTCCATCCAATTATTCTATCTATATCAGCTGTAACCACTAACTTTCCTTCCTCCGAGGTTTTAGTCCACACACAATCATACCCTGCACCAGTCACTGCCATTATGACCTTGCCAATTTAACCTAAATTGGTTCATACCACCAAAGACTGCTTAACAGCATCATTCACCAGCTTGCACCTGTTCCTAAAAAATTCATCTAAATAAGCCTTCTCCTCTTAATTAACAGTAACCCTAGCTTCAAATTTCTCAACTTCAACCACCTTCATCTTATCTCAGATTTAAACCCATCGATCCCCTTCAATTTCATCTTCTTTCTGCTATTTCGATCAATACCCTCAGCTGCAACACCTCATACCCATATCTCCCTCACTGTGAATATGTCTTTCTCAAATTCTCTCGCTGCTGTACAGCTTTCTCAATTTCAAGAACTGCTCAAAATGAATGAGAAAGTGATTTCTCGATTCTCCATGACTGCGCCTCTCTTTCTCAAATTCAATACCAATGATTGAATGGGAAATTTTTTTTTCTCTATTTAGGTTTAGGTAATGATTTGGGGTGGATGAGTACACCCTAATAATAGAAACCACCCCAGAATGGGGTTCTTATAATGGGTGATCAATTCTTGAAGGATTAACCAAATTTCTAGCCCCTTATCCTTAGTTGTGCTTCAAATAATATTTGCCTAGGAAATGACAGCTTTGCACCTTTATGCTCCAAATGAATGCTCTTCCACCAGCTGCAGATACCTCTTGCATCTCAAGTCCACTTCTTATCTTCAATGTCTTAACATCATTAAAGCCGCCATGCTTTTCAGACATAATTTGCATCACTAAAGCTGGCATACTTTTCAGACAGAGATGAAGAAATAAAAGCAAATAATGAGACACAATTCGCCTCCAACGCTTTTGCCATGTTTCCTCTTCTTTTGATCCAAAATGACTCCAAAGTACCTAAATACTCAAAAACAAAGCATAAGATACATAATTTATAAGAAAACTAGCAGAGAAAGCATAAACAATAGATAAATAATAAGGTGTTTTATACACCTATCATGCATCTGGGTGCTCAGTCGTGCATCATTGTCGAGTACACTTACACCATTTTTGTGGGGCTTACTCAGTGATGATCCAGATGCCCGGTTGTTGAGTATTTATTGCTAATCCATGAAATTCAGTGTAACATAATTCATGAAACGATACAATAAAATAAGTAGTTATTTATTATCAATTCATATGATCATCTGTGGATTCGACCATGAATTCGGAATAATAAAATAGGCATTACCATTCCATGGAATCGTGGATTCCACCATAGAATCAGAGTAATAAACTTATCTATTACCATTTCATGTGATCAGCAGTGAATTCGATCATGAAATCGGAGTAATGAGATAAATTATTGTTGCCATTCCATGAGATCAAGTCGTAGATTCGACTATGGAATCAGAGCAACTGTTATTTCCATTCCATGGGATCAGGCCATGGATTCGACCATGGAATAGGAGCAATTGTTATCGCCATTCCATGGGATCAGGCCGTGAATTCGACCATGAAATAGAAGCAATAATAGATTATTATGGAAATTCAGTGGTGAATGTCACTGCATAATTAATCTATGTGCATAGTCAGGAGACGGCTAATCCTGAGGGTGCTCTCAGACACTACGGAGAACACTCGAGTCTATACACATTGCTCTACATAATCAGGATCAGTAAGTGTCACTGTCCTGAAGGCGTTGTTGCTCTCATTCTGACGGAGAACCTCCCAATTGTTCTTCTATATAGATGTGGGTCGCTCTCCTGTAGTCAGGGAACATTGAGTATCACCGACGTCCTGAAGGAGTTATTCCCTCTCAACAAACAAATATGTAGGAGGACCGCCCAATTATATTATTCTACATTAGAGGTCACAATAAAATGTCATGGATCGAACGCTCAGCTAGTGGAGGCTTTTCAACAGACATGTTCACCATGGCTTCGTAAAATATGAATCGTCACATGCCTGAAGCCGTATCAGAAACATGCAGTATCATTATTTTATAGTTTTGACCTTTGTTGAAAATCCACCATCAACATTATGTCTCCTGCTTAGTGAGGGACAGTCATGTTCCGTAGTATGCATTAGATGGTGATTTTCAGTCGACAAGATCGGGGTTGAACTCAGTCTACAAAGATAGTTTCAGAATCCTCGATTTTCTCCAATGGTGTCATGTACGAGAAAATGTTCGGGTGAGGACCCTGATAGTATGATAGATTGTTATTTTGTGGACATGGAGAGGTGAAGTGCTGCTGATTTGGTCAGTTAAAAGCCTAGTTTTTGGTTGATTTAGGATTTTCGGGCCCGAGCCCAAAGAAGGAAACCCAGATGTTTTAGGTTTTGGAAATAAAAGTAATATAAAAGGGTGAAGCCCTAAATTTTTTTTTTTTTAAGTTCAGTTGTTCATGAGATGTTCAAAATAAAATTCCATGTGTGCATGTATGCATAAGTTTCATGAAAATTTATTTTTAGAAAACATATTCACGTTCGTTCGTTAGTTTAAGAAACGAGCAATAATCCCTAATATGAAAGAGATACATGAATTCTTGAGTATACATGGTCTAGTTACAGTAGATAAAATTTTGTTCATGAAGTTTCATGAAAACTAAAATTTATTTTAAAAGCATGGACTTTCACAAAAAAATTTAGGAACGTAGGTTCGTTCATAGTAAAAGTAATAAATAATGATCCTTAGAGTAAGAGGAATTTTTGAAAAGACCTGCACCTCATGATAGGATTTATTTGGAATATGTGGACCTTTACAAAAGTATAAAAGACCCTCGTTTCATAGACGAATGCTCGTGAAAGGGAGCAAATATATATATATATATATATATATATATATTTTCAAAGTTACGTGAGTTTCACATTAAAATATATATTTTTGTAAAATCAATGTTTTTGTTTTTGAATAACTGTTGAAAGTAGATAATTATACATGGTGAAATAATGTCTATACGTGAGTTTTCACAATTGTAGAATGGACGTCTGTCCAAATTTTGAAAAAACATTCACACAGTAAAGAGTTACATGGGTCGTTCACGATTTTTTGAAAGATTTTGCAAAATCAAGTTTTGATTTTAAACAATTGTTAAAAGAAAACTATGATATTTTCATGAATTTCGTGATTTCATAGTGTATACACACACGGTAGAAAATCAGCGAATGTTCACATGAAGGGTTATGTGAATTATTCATAATTTCGTGAAAAGTCAGGTGTCAGACCTTTAAGTAATGAGTGTTGCTTGTCTTTGCAGGTTTGAAGGAGCGAGCAAGATTTTCGAAGTTTTATGTGGTTATCACTAAGTTCGTGAAACCGTAAATAGGTAAGAGTTGCGAGTTACCATTTTTGTAGACGCTGATGTGAGCATCTTAATTGCGTGATTCATTGTTTTGTTGAATCCTGCGCTTTGTATGAACGATGTGCTGAAATAGACACTTTGCAAGAATCTTTGCAAGAATGACTGACTCCAAGGATGATACTTCCAAAGATGATGTTTCCAGAAATGACATCTCTACGGATGAAACTTTAAGAAATGGTACTCCTGGGACCTTTGAGTGATGGTGAGAGATCCTTCATACTGAGTTGTACTTCTGCTTATTTCATTAGATTTACCACAGGATAATCATATAGTGAAATCCCGGATAAATGTAGATCCCACATAAATGGAAGAAAGTATACGGGAGTGGAGAACCCAAGGAGTATAGGATGTTATCAAATGACGTGCAGTCCCCAGCTGTTTCTTTGATGAGTTGTTAGCGCTCCTGGTGTCATGACTTTTCCCTGTCCGTGCAATTGGGATCGCGATACCGAGGTTTGTTACTTTTTCTAAAAAAATTCTCCATCGATTGACGACCTTCAACTTGTTCTCGGGCAAAAAATCCAGCACTGATGAAGAAGTCGATGTAAGCATCTCTTTCGTGAAAACGATCGTGGCATCTCCTTGAATGAAATAATAATAATTAATATTGATGAGTCCGGGAAGAAATCATTGTAGATAAACAGCATGTTGATGAAGCACACTCTTCTTTGGGGCATGTGAATATGGAGAATTCCAGATATCCCGAACCAAATGGAGATATCGGCGTTATCAATGGAGTTTCCGTCATTGTCGAGCCAAAAAATTTCAGACTTCAGCCTTTAATAGAAACGCTGTAGAATCTTCGTCCGAGGTCGGATTTTTGCGGTATGCCCATGTATCCTTATTCCTAGGAAATTTCCAAGATTTAACAGTGAATAATTTTAAGTTTTGAGAATGTTTAGGGGTCGAAATCGATGAAACAGTAAACTTCCAGGAGACCTTCAGAAAATTTTCAGTTGGCATGTGGTCCATTGTTTTGGCCACAATTCTTCGCTCGTTTATCCAATTGCTGTGAATTTTGGATATGTTGAATAAGACATCCGTACGAAGAGAATGGTATATGACCCATCCCTAGATTCTTCACCAATTGCTCCCTGATGGCCTCTTTGTGCATGACAGTGAAAAATTTCCTCAGACGAGCTTGTTGTAAAACGCCCCCGTTGCGTCTTCAGACCATTTGCTCGTGTCTCAAATGGTTGGTGAAGGATTTTGATGTCATTGATTCATTTGAGATCAGGAACCCTTGATTGATACATGATCATGGTGGTGCTTGCAGTGCCATCTTCTGTCAGTAGTAGTAACATTACTTCTGAAACCCTGGTCAAGGGACCATAGCTGATGTTGCTCTCAAGAGGGGGTGATGTAATGACCATGGTTTCATTCCCTGGTGGTAGCATCCCTTTTATTATGAATGATTAGCACATGAGAATCTGGTACCACGGTTTTGGACCGTGAAACTGATCGTCATGATTAGTGGACCGTCAGTACCCAATATTTTGTTAAATCACTCCATTTCGTTTTCTCTTCTTCTGGAAAGACTTGGATAGAAGACCCATGTAGAAAAATTTATGTAAAGACCTAGGTGGTCGAAGTTGGAAATACCTTGATGAATTACTTAGTGGAAAGACTTGGTGGACACCGGTCGAGTGTGGAAGTTATGAATCCCGTCTAAGAATTGCTGCTTGCATGTTGTACGCTCTGGGAGCTGTAGAAACTTCATACTACGTCGGAATTCGATGCTTGACCCCAAATTTTGAAGCTAAGAGACTGAGTTATCATATGAGAAAACAATCACTCAATTTGGAGTTGTAGAGGTTATCCAACGAAGCGTGCACATTTGTAATTTGTAATCCCGTACAAATTTTTCAGATTTCATAAACCTGACGTTAAAGGCCATATCTTTCAGCTCGTATGTCCGACTAATGCGCCATTTTGGTATGTTGTAGAAGAGACATAGAAGAACATCTTTAGTTGAGGAAGATTTGTCCTATTCCTTAACCATTGGTACGTTTTTTGTAAACCCATAGCCTGAAGCGTGTTGTATCTCATTTGTCGAGGTGATGAGAACATCTTATAGAAGACTTTGGATTGTGCCCACCAGTTGTGCAAGATTTGGGAAGACTTTCATATGAGCATGTTATCAGGTATACACATCTTTATATGAATCATTAGTTCTTGGAAAAGTCTGCTTCATGTGTAACTCTTTAGAGAATGGTTAGTTGATGAAGCCCTGACATGAATATGTTGCTCCTGAGACCGTTGTTGATGCTGAGATCACGATTGGATTTCCTCCATACATTCTTGTTGATGCTGAGACCATGGACGGAGTTCCTCCATATATCCTTGTTGATGCCGATACTATGGTCGGAGTTGCTTCAGAGACTGAAAAGGCTAGAACCATGATTTATCAACATAGTCTTTGCTCCTCCATCCAGTGAGCCTTCACATTTACGAACTAGTTTGTGGGTTGAGCGTCTTTGAGACGACATTGCTTTGGAGTTCAACATGAATTCTCCTGAACATCGTGACTTTACTATGAGGTCAGTGAGTCGACGTTGTTGTGGCAGATTGCATCAGCAGTATCCATTCGAGGTGTGATCGGTGAAGAGAGAAGTTCTTTAGTCATGAAAGGTTCATGATGTAGAGAGATTCCGTTGATAAAGTTTTCATGGAATCGCATCACGTTGCAATGACTTGCTATGCCTTAAATCTTGTCCAATAAGATCAAGTCCCCAGTGCATGTTGAAGGAATTCGTGCCATCGATAGATGAATGATGTTGCATCTACTTTAGAAGTCTTGTCATCATGGAGATAGTGAAGACTCAGCGATTGCAGTTCAGTTTCACATTGATCGCGTCGGTGTTGAATTAGTGTGTCGAGATATTTGTGCTGAAGTCAGATGCACCATGCCATTATCGAAGGTGTACTCTTTGATTGAGAGTACAATTCGAAGGCTTCTTAGATGCTTGAGCGTTTAAGCATCATATCTCTTAAGCATCGAATGCCTTAGGTTTGATCGTCTCGGCCCTAAGTATCTTCTGTTGATTCAGCATTCCTTTCATTGCAGGTAGTTGGATTTAACACTTGTGCAGACATCAGATCTTCCTGATTTTGTGGCACACATGGACACTCCTGCAAGGCTATGGAGAAACGCCCAAAGTGTTCTTTGCCATGCTTGGACATCATCTCAGTAATGAATGTCTCAATGATCGATTCAGAGAAATGTCAGATTCAACCACTTGGTAATATACTAATGTGGTGAAGCTACCATTCATAACGTCTTGCAGAGTTGCTAGGAGTCCTTGTGCTAGGATAGCATGTGAGGAAATAAATGACATAGACATGGAGGAATGAGACTTCCCTGAGTGAGGAACCTCTTAATGAATGTCTATGCATCTTTTGCAGGTTCTTGCTTTAACCTCGTCAAAGTTCAAAATTCCCCCAAGTGCTCTAATGATGGAACGTCCGCCAAATCTTCTGGATCAAAACTTTCTTTGTTGGAGAGATGTGCAACCAAAGGCGCTTTGTCAGTACCCATCTTTTTCGTGGATCCACGCTTGTTTGAAGAACATGTCATATCCTGGATCTTCCTGGTTATGTGAAACTTGGTTTCTATCCTGGTTGAGCCAACTTTCATTTTGGAGAGTGATGAAACCATATGCATCTCTAAGGGATTTCAGTGGAACAATATTGATAGCGGTACCAGCATCGACCAATTTTCTTCCAAATTCATTTCATCTGAGATGGACTGTGGTAAGCAGTCCCTAGTCATGCATCTCTTTGTCTGTGGATGAAGGTTCAAGGAATATTTCTAGGATGGACAACGTCTGACACAGTGTAATTCGGTGATGTGAACATGTCTTGCCTTTGTGTCTTAGATAGATAGAGAAATTTCACAGATATGCTCGATCAACGATTGAAATGCTTCTTGGACTGGTTGTTCAGAGAATGTAAAGGTTCTGACTGGGAGAGGATTTTTGTGTACTCCTTCAGTCCCCAGTTGAAGCTATTATGGATTAACCTTCTCTTTGAAGATGTGCTTCAAAATATTTCAGTTACTTGTTGGATGATTGATGAATCTATGAAGGTGACAGTACCTGAGATCCTCCATTTTTCTTCGGATCTCTCCTGATGAACATAAATTTGATTAAATCATCTTAAACCCAGGCTTCCAGTAACGCAATCACTTCTTTAATGGGAAGAGGGAAGTTTAAGTCCTCGTTTGATCATTTCCCCATTCATTGATGTCGTCGAGGTTTGTGCATTTCAGGATTGGTTATATTTTCTTTGCGCCTTCAGATGGGCCTGGGATGTTGGGGAAGCGCTCTGGTGTTGTGTCTTGGATTTTCATTCCTTCCAGCAATAACGTTTGTTAAAGGCTGGATATTGTACTGATTGTTGACTAGGCGTCGACTGCTTTGAGGTTCCATGACCTTGCATACTTTTCTCTTTCCAGTAAAGCAGGTGCAGTAGTTGCTGATGTTTTGGCTGCTTCTTGAAGCTTTGATAAAGTCTGGAATTGGAGATTTTCCAGCAAGATTATGTAAACCGGGATCATTCCGTTGATGTATAAGTCTACCAGTTATTGTTCAGTGATATTCGAGTTATGACAATCTAAAGCTTGGACTCTGAACCTGTTCACATAATCATTTGGATGTTCATTACTCTTCCGATACATTCTTCTTAAGTCGGAGATAGTAATATGCCCTGAGACGAAGAAGTATTTCATGCATAAGGCATTAACCATTTGTCCCCAACTAGCGATGCTCCCTGGTGTAATGTTGTTATACCATGTGTATGCTCGTCCTGTCAGAGATTTTGAGAATTCTTTCAGACGGACAACATGGTTATACTGGTACTCTCCTAGTGCTTCTAGGAATTGAGACACGTGTTCTCGAGCATTCTCTGTTCAGTTATACATCGTAAATGTTGGAGAACTGCAGCCCTTTGGGAGAGGAATTTGTTGTGTAGTAGCAGAATATGGAGTTTGATAATGATGAACTGATGGTGTCTTGTCTTTTCCTCGATCCTCCATAAAGCGTTCCAGGTCTTCATGGGTGATGAAGCCTGCTGGTCCCTTTGTTGGTGAATTATCTGCAGCCTTGTGCACTTCATCATCATCTACTACATGGATCGGAGTGACTTCAGGATCAGCAACGGAAGATGTTTTTTTGGCTTTTCCTTTCTCTCGAGTTTTATCTGAAATCTTATCAGTGAAAGTTTTGAGATAATTTCACAGCTCCTTCTGAGTGTTAGCCATGTCAATATGATTCTTGGAAAGAGTTCCTTGAACCTTCATGAGATCACCTATGGTAGGTGGGTTTTCTCTGATTTCTTAGTGTATGACCAGAATATCGCTACGACGCTATTCCTGCGATATTAACAACGCTTCTGCGAGCGTCACTACCAATTCTTTAACAACGTTTCACGAGCGTCACAAAATATCCAAAAGAAATTGACGATGGAAGAAATAAAAGAAGAATATGTTGATCCTGCGATGGTCAGCATTCTTGCGATAGAGAATATTGTAGCGATCGTGATCGCAGAATAGATCCGAAATAGGAGGAAAACTTATTTGTCATCCATTATGTAAATCCCTATATAAAGGACTCGATAGATCCAGAAAAGGCTGATGTATTTTTGAGAGTTGAAAGAGTCTTGAGGAGAGAGAAACTTCAAGAGAATATTTGTAATCTTGATTTCTTCCAATTCTGTAAACATTTCTGAGATTTGAATAGTAAAGTGTCGTTTAAATCTTTGAAGTTTAATTGATTTCCAATAGATTTCTATAGAATCTTAACAAGGGTGTAGTGTGGGAATTCTTGCAACTACATTTTGGCGCTAGAAACAGGGAGAATCAAGTTAAAAAATCTCTAATTACAACTTGAAAATTTGAAGAAATTATTAGGGTTGAAGAAATGGCTAGAAGAAGAAGAAATACATCAGAACCACCGACAACTGTGAGAAGAAGTAAAAGACTTGCAGGTGAGGGAACAGGTGAATTGGAAGAATCTTTAAGGATAAGATCAGGAAGAAATAGAATAAGAAATGAAGCAGAAAGTTCAATTCAACAAACACAAACACAAACACAAGATAGGAATGTGGATTATGATAGAGTGAGTGTGCATACTTGGAGGTCGGATTCGATAGAAGAAGCAGAAAATCGATAATTGAGAAATGAAGAATAAGGAGAAAGAAATCAAGAAATGGTTGGAGGATTAATTCATGAAGGACGTGAAATAGTAGATGATTTGAGACAAAGAATACAGGAAGAAAGAAGATTAGAAGCAGAAGAACGTGCAAATTTAACAAGACAAAATCATGAGCTAAGAATGGAGAATTTGAGGTTACAAAGAAGGAGATCAAGAAGTACTGTTAGATCAAATTCAAGATCATTCAGAGAAGAACCAAGTCAAAATTCCCCTATAAGAAATGTTAGAGAAAATACCCGAGGAGAAGTGCAAAATAGAGAAGAAGAGATAATTGGTGATCGCTATAATCCGCGTGACAATAGAAATCAAGAGGGAAGAAACAACCAAATTGAAGAAGAAAATCCAGAAGAAGGTAGGAGGATATTACATGGGCGGGAGAATCAAAGAATGATTGAAGAAGAAATTGAGAGTCATTACGCTGAACAATCATGTCTAGCCCGCGAAAGGGAAATATTAAGGGCAGAAGTAGAAGAACATGAATTTCGAGAAGCAGTGCTACAAAATAATCATGAAAATCGAGAAAGGAGACGTACGCAAAATCGCTACAATGGTAATATTTAGGAGGAGTATGATAGGATACAGAGGAGAATAGAGAGACAACGAAGAGAAATGAGGAGAAATGGAGAAATCCGCAGAGAAGAAGATAGGCAGTTACGATATCAAGAGGAAGATAAAAGAGAAAATCGCAGAGAAAGACGAGATGATGATGAAGAAGAAGATACACAAAATCTCGCAAGACAAGAAAGGCAAGAATGCAGAAGAAGGGAAACATCGTTAAAGAGACCAATGGAACAAAACTCAGCTGAGAATGAGCAAATATTGAGAGAATTAGCAGAAATGCGAGGAATGATAAACAATAGAAGAGAAGGAGGTAGAAGGCAACTTGATGAAGATATTGAAGAAGCTGCGAGAACTCCATTTACTCAAGAAGTACAGTTAAGAGGGATACCTCCAAAATGCAATTTACCAGCATTAACCAGCATTTTTGATGGAACTACTTGTGTTGTTCAACATGTCAAAGCTTATGTTAGATGTATGCTACAATGGGAGAATCATGATGCTGTGCTATGCAAATATTTTGCATCCAGCTTAACTGGCGAGGCGTTGAAATGGTTCGAAGGATTACCAAAAAATACCATAACTTCTTTTGATCATTTACAAGCTACATTTTTAGGAGCATATATTAGCAACAATTCATCGCGGCCGAGTATTGAAGATGTGTTTGGGTTAAAACAGAGAGTTGGCGAGAGTCTGAAACATTTAACCATAAGATGGAAGATAATGTGCAGTGAGATGGCAGGAAGAGTTGACGAGAGATATCTTATCTTGTCTTTTATCAATGCAATGTTCGCGACCAATCTACTGTACATACAAATTTTCAGAGTCAAGAATACAATCACTATGACTGAACAGCGAGAACTACAGGAAGAGTACATTGCTTTGGAGGAGAAACAAAATGAGATGGAATCATATCCAATCGCGAACACCAGCTCGCTAACGGAAAGTGGAAGTTTGCTCCCTAAATGATAAATAATGTGGCGAGCACCTCGCAGCCACAACAAGAGAAGGTGGTAAGTGATAACCAACAAAAATTGGTAGTGATGGGCAGTCAAGATCAAGAAGAATATGAAAGGGAGAAGAATTATTACAATCGCGGTGGAAATAATAAGATTCAAAGACTTGATCAGCCGCAAGAAACTTATGGCGGACAAAGGCAGAATAAATTTAGAGGGCAAGGAAATCAAAAGATAATATGGGAAGAAATTAAGATGCCACCTCTTAATGCCAGTATAGAAAAAATTTGGGAAGCTATTATTCTGATGGAGAATATACCATCGCCATGGAACATGGGGAAAGAACCACATCCAAGCAATCGAAGTCAAGAATTTTGTCCTTACCATCACTTTCATGGTCATTCAATAAACGATTGTAGGAATGTAAAGAGGATAATTTTGAGGATGATTGATCAGGGGAAGTTAAATCACTTTCTAGTAGGACATCCACAACCTCATCAACTACCGCCAGCACCAGAAACTCGCAGAGTGAATGCTGTAAAAGGAGCATAAACATTCGTGATAGAAGTGGGGGCTAAAGCAAAGAATTTGTTTTGTAACTCCATTGTGCATTCATTCAGAACTGTGGAAGATTTCCATGATAATGTTTTAAGTAGAGTCTTCGCGAGAAATACATATGGAAGAGAGATAATGAATATAGCGAGAGCCTCGCCATTAGAAGAATGGAAGAAACAAACTCTATCTTTCACTGCGCAAGATATACTAGAGCTTGGAGAGAAGCATGACAACCCATTGGTGGTACGATTAGAAATAAAACCAAAGCAAATGCAAGAGGAAGATGAAGAAAATGATGGTAAAATTGAAGACTCTTGGGCCATCAATAGAGTCTTAATAGATACCGGGAGTTCAGTTGATATCTTATTCTATCATACCTATATAACCAAGGGCGGAAGAGATGAAGATTTGATACCATCAACGTATAAAATCTATGGATTTAACGGTACAACTAACAAACCAAAGGGGGAAATTGAAATGGAGATACCGTTAAAAAGAATATCTTAAAAAATCTTATTCTGCGTTGTGGACATCGAATCACCTTACAATTCCTTGATAGGACGACCTTGGTTACACGGAATATTGGGTGTAGCATCCACTTATCACCAGTGTATCAAATTTTCTCATCCTAAAGGTGTTGGAGTTATTAAAGGAGATTGGGGAGAAAGCAAGAAATGTTATGCAATCGATATGAAGTCTTGCGAAGAAAGAGATGAAAAGAATAGCAATTGGAAGTAAAAAATCAAACAACAACAGAGATGTGAAAGGTTAATGATTGATACAATAGAGCGGAAAGAGGATGAGAAAGTTGATGGCGAGCGTCTCACAGAAAAAGAAACAACAGTAAAACGTAGCAGAAAAGCAGAATCGGAAAATAGTAAGTAGAGAGGTAAAATGATGAACTTTAGAGAACTCTATGAATGATTTGTTTGAAAAATATGTAATTGAACAGAATATTCTGCTTGAAAGAATCGCAAGATTTTACAAAAATAAAGAAGATCAAAGTTATGAAATTCTATCAGAGTTACAATACTCGCGAGAAGCGCGAATAAAATTTCGCAGAGATTAAAGAATGGGACGAACCTTTATGGCGTGCACCCTAGTTCGTGAATAAAATTTCGCAAGAGGCAAATGTAATACCTAATAGCGCGTCATAAGAGGGGGTATCTCTCGACATGATTCAGGGGTAAGGTTATACCGCTGCTGGATCTTGAGTCATGCAAATGTTGGGGTTAAAGAAAACCTATTCGGGAGAGAGATCTTGGATTTCCAACTATATATGGTTATACCCTGGTTGGATGACTGAGAATCTCTTCCAAGAAGTGCAAAGTATGACCAAGGCACCGAGGTACACGGTTAATCCGTACAAAACTTCCTTGCCATTCTTGGTAAGTCTTGGCTACGATGCACTTGGCCTGAAGAAAACCCCACTTAGGGTGCAGTCTTGTAACTATAATCCATATAGGCATAAAGAACAAGAGGCTGCGAAAACAGATGGTTGTTTGTAAATATGGATGGGAGGAGCTAGTATTGTATGTCCGATGTGCCCTCCTTGAAAGGGCAACCAGGGGGAAGATAAGGGCGGCACCCTCCATTAGGGAGCTGATAAGTGTCTTAAGACGGCAATGTCATGGGGATTTATGATCGCAAGAACATTTAGGCCTATCATATTATCGCGTGACGTAAATTATACAGAGGCAACAAGCCAAAAGCTAAGATGAGATCAATGGGTTTTTACATGAAAGTGTAAAGACGTCCTGCGATTTCATCGCAAGACGACAATGTCACGAGGCTTTGATCTCGTGAGAGAGCTTAGACTTGTCATATTGTCGCAATAAAATCAAAGAAGAAAGATAAGGCAAGATCAATGGGTCAATACATGCAAATGTAAAGACGTCCTGCAATTTTGTCGCAGAAAGAAAGAGCGTGGCAAAATAAGACCTTTAATTAGGAAGGCGTAATAAGACCACAAGATTACTGCGATAATACTCGCAGATGTTACGAGAATTGCGATTTCACGCAGTTATTTCTGGCGATAAGATCGCCAATATTAAGGCAAATTTTATTTACCACTAATATCTAATCTTTAATCAATTTTTTATATTGCAGATGAATAATAGAGGCAAGTATGAGAATGCATGAGAACGATGAAATTATTATTCATCTATCATATAAAAATTGCATAGATAAATGCACGCAGATAATTAAAGAATAATAATTATATTGATTGATTGACTTACAGAAAAAGAACTGTTTTCTAATTCATACAGGTAGAAGCAAAGAAATTCACAAAATTAGAGAAAAACTCACAACAATGTTATAGAAAGAAGAAAATAAATATACAAGGAAGATAGAAGGAAAAAGAAGAACTAGCTAGATCCATCGCCATCCTCTTTATTAGACTTCTATTCATCGCCAGATTTCTCCCTTTCATCATTATCATCACTATCTTCATTATTATCATATTTTTCTCCTTCATCATTATCATTATCATTTTCATCCTCGTCAGAATCCTTAGCTTCGCTATCAAAGACGTTAAGATTTGGGATTATTGCGGGGATTTCCTTTGCAAGATCAAGATATATAGAAGGAGAAATTTCATGATCATTGCAGACCAACTTAATGGAATCATTACGAACAACAATGAGAGATCTATTGAAATTCGCGGTGGTAATGTCAAACTGCTCTTTCAATCTTGAATATTTATTATTGCGAGCAGCAAGAGTATTCGCGAGCTGATTCTTCTCATTTTCAAGTTCCTCAATTCTTTCAAGATATCTTTTTTCAGCTCCTGCGAGAATATATGACGACAAGTTAGAAATTTTGTAAAGAAGAGTAATAAAAACAGGAAAATAGCGAGAATACGAACATCAAACAACCTTCTCTTACAGAAATCATATCTCTAATTAAGGCCGCTTGTTCAACTTGAAGGCTAACATTTACACCTAAGTCATTCTTGGCATTGTCAAGAACCTTCGCAGCCCAAGCAAACTCATCATCGCTATTAATAAGGAGACGAGATCGAACTTGAGTCTCCATCACAAGAAGATCTTCATTCTCGCGGATAAGTTTATCTCTGTCCATTTGAATGTCAAGGAGAGTTTTATGAAAGTATGCTAGGGTCTTGGATCCCTTCTTGATAGCAAGATCTTTCTCGTCAATGAGATCGCTAATTTTCTGTCTTAATCTATCTATTTCTTTCTTTGAATTAAGATAAAAGCGCTTATATTTGTCAGTCAAACCTAAATTGAATCTGTGTTCAATTTTTAAGAGATTAAGCTTGGATCTAAGTTCATCTATGGAAAGGGATTTAATCTTATCATCTGAGAAATTACTTAAAGAATTATTAAGACAGGAAAGAAGAGTATGATAATCTACAGGTTCAGGGAAAGATTGAAAGAGTATAGCCTCGTCAGTAAGACCATAAATATCTGCAAGTTAAAAGTGATCGCTTGAATAAGATGTGATAGAGTAAAAAGAATTAAGAGAGAAAGGAAATCAGTCATACCATATAGTTGTTGGTTAGCTCTATCAAGATCAGAGATATTTTTCTTATCAACTGAAGCTTCAGTCTCCAGTTGTTTATTCTTCTTGCGAAGCTCAATAACTTCAGATTCTAATTTCTCTTTATCTTGGCGAAGTTTAGCATCTTTCTCTTCAGATTTGACACATCTTTTATCTAAATCAGAAGCAACAGCAAAAGAAGCTCTTCCAACCTGCGAAAGAAAAATATAAACTAAGATCTACTGATAGAGAAAATATATAAACAAACTGAAGAAATGAAAACATACCAAGGCACCAAGAGAATTCAAGAGACTGGGAGTCAGCGATCTTGAGATTCCTTGGAGAGAATCATTATCCACCAGAATTGGGGCATCACAAACTTTAGCGAGATCTTGGGATGTCTTGTCAATAACTTCATCCTCATCATTACAAGTTATGCTGTGGGAAATATCGCTAAAAATTTTTGGATAAATGAGTCATTGAAGAATCAGAATCAGAAGAATTTTTTATTGAAGGAAAACCGCTAACATTAAAATCCTCGTCATTATTATCCTTATCAAGATCAACACTTGGATTTTCTGGAATTAGTTGAGGAATTTAAGAAGAAGAAGGTTGAGTTTTCCTTCTCTTTAATGGAGGATCGCTAGATTCTTCATTGCGAGGGGAAGAAGACTTTTCCCTAGAAGGAATAGTAGATTTCTCCTTTGAAGATTTCTCATACTTCTCTTTTGAAGATTTCTCCTTGGTTTTTGCGGGTATTAATGATTCTAACTCTTCGATTTCTTGCGAGCACAGGTGAAGATAAGAAATAGGGGCAACAATATATTGTTAAAATTTATGAAGAGATATTTCTTACTTCATCCGTGAAAGATTTCAGAGCTAAGAAAGTGATGAGTTTCCTAAGAGTTTGATAGTTGAGTTTCATTCTATCAATCTGAGAAAGATCAAAATAGTTAGCGCGAATATAAAGAAGACAGTAAATGATAATAATATAAAAAGTTGAGAGAATATACTTCTTTAGATCTTTCAGGCCAGTTGAAGACCCATGGCTCATACTCTGAGAGATTCGCAGGTAATGGGAGAGAACCAGATATATAAGGACCTTCAAGACATAATGGAAAGATGAACCACTTGTCATCGCTAGAATGGTGAGGACCTTGGTTGGTAGATGTATGAAAATAAATATCCAGCATAAGAGCTTTGTCACCAGCGACCTTCTCTTTTTTCAAACGAACACCCAAGCAGGTTCTATCCCTCTTCATAGGGACTATACTATAATTTACAAAGAAGTTGTCCACAGTATAATCCACAGAAACAATGGGGACATCTTTAAATGGAGGATTCTTTAGAGCTTCAGGGTAGCGAGTTCCTTTATTAGCACCGCGAGAAGCATATTCAAGCAGCAATCTGATGCAATCTCCACCTAGTCGATATATCGCTCGCGAGAATCTTTCGTCAGAAATTATTTGATAAAATAATGGAAGTTATGGGCCATAGAGAGGAATGGGAAGACCAGCTTCAAGTTGTCCTAGAGATACTATGATTTTTTCGCGAGAACATTAATCATCGGTAAATAATTTAAGAGAAAGTTCAGATCTAGAATCCTGATCTGGAATTAAAGATAAGTTAAAACCTTTAATTTTGAGTTTCTCGCGCATCTCATTAAAGGCCTTCAAGTTTTTGGTACCAGCAACAACCATTTTTGAGTATGGGAATGAAAGAAAAGGTTGAAAATAAGAAAGAAATCACAGCAGTAACAGAAGCGCAATTCGCGGAAGAACAGTAAAATTTGCAGAGAGGGTATGGAGAGAAAGAAGAAGAAAGTAAACGAGAAAAAGGAAAGGAATGAGAAGAGTATTTATAGAAGAAGAAATTTCTCGAAGAAGATGAAGGCAATTAATGCAAAGAAAAGGCGTGGGTGGTCAGATCGCAGTGGTTAGAGGAGACGTGTCAAAAATTTATTGGAAGAAAGAATTCGTGAAAACAGCTGGCGAAGGACACAGAAACGTGTCAGAACAGAGAAGTATGGAAAGATAAGTAGTTATGTCATTTTAAAAAGTTCTCATGATCTTCTCTTCCTCGCAGAAAAGACATGAGAAGAAGCAATATGTAGGACAAGAATATCGCTACAACGCTATTCCTGCGATATTAACAACGCTTCTGCGAGCGTCACTACCAATTCTTTAACAACGTTTCACGAGCATCACAAAATATCCAACAGAAACTGACGATGGAAGAAATAAAAGAAGAATATGTTGATCCTGCGATGGTCATCATTCTTACGATAGAGAATACTGTAGCGACCACGATCGCAGAATAGATCCGAAATAGGAGGAAAACTTAGCTGTCATCCATTATGTAAATCCCTATATAAAGGACTCGATAGATCCAGAAAAGGATGATGTATTTTTGAGAGTTGAAAGAGTCTTGAGGAGAGAGAAACTTCAAGAGAATATTTGTAATCTTGATTTCTTCCAATTCTGTAATCATTTCTGAGATTTGAATAGTAAAGTGTCGTTTAAATCTTTGAAGTTTAATTGATTTCCAATAGATTTCTATAGAATCTTAACAAGGGTGTAGTGTGGGAATTCCTGCAACTACACTTAGGGAGACCAGTCAAAGAGAGGACTGTCTCCAATGTTGGTTTGTGGAGGAGTGGTATCAACAACACCGGTGTTGGAAACATGAGTAGTTTCTGGAGTACCACCATTGTTGCTAGTGCTAGCATTGTTTGGGTTAGGAGTTGTAACTGAACCTGACCTAAGATCAACCATTTTGTAAAAATGTGGGATTGCAACCGAGAGATTAATCTCCCACTGTGGTCGCCAATCTATAGATGGGGAAAAATGATTTGTTAGTTTTTTAGGAAAGTGAAGAGTCGAGCGTGTTGTCGAGGCTCCTCGAACCGGGAAAACTGCTTATCCACATACAAATGCACAGTAAAGGGAGTACTTAGATTCGAGAGATCAATTAGTAAGACTCCAGCCTAAACCAAGTCAATGTCCATTCCAGAGTCAATTCGGTCGCAAAGAGGGAGATGGGTTGATCTATAGGAGGGAGGCTGAGAAATTGTGTGGGATCAGTGATGATCAAGGATTGTAGATGTGTTGTGGGTTTCTGCAATAATTGGTGAACTGCGGAGTTCTGAAGGATTTTTGAATTCTTGATAGTAGTTACTCGATAAACTCTGTGTAGACTGTGAACATTGTCCTCAATCATGGATTCAGAGACTTATTTTATACTGTCAGAGTTGTGAACACCTTGATCCCTGTAAGTGTGATGGTTTCATGAGTGGAAGAGTGGGCCAGTGGAAGATCGTGATAAAGTCAGTTCCATGTCGTGTGGAGCCTTGACGGATCGTGCACCTACTACTTTGTTAACTCCTTCAACTGTTGACACAACTTACGCATATTTCTCGTTGTGGATGAATCCACATGTTGTAGGCCGCCAAACCAAAACCCTAGTTGTTATCCCCCAATTTGACGTGATTAATGTCTCACGAATCGTGGAGTCTGCATGACAGGCATATATTTAGTTTGTCAGTAGTTGACTGATTAGGCAATGAGCCTAGGTTTTGTTGAATCGAGCATGTTTGACAAATGGTCAGCGATTCGTGAATGTTAATGTTGCTTGAGAAAATATTGTAAATTCAACGAGTTGTTGAATATTGATGAGTTACTGAATATATGTGGATTATTCAAGCAACTGATCAAGTATTGCTCAATTCTCCGAAATACTGATAAATTATCGAATATTGATAGTTGGGTCAATATTCGAGCAACTGAGCAAGTATTGCTCAATTCGACGAATTATTGAATATGGAGAATTTGATGAGCAAGTGAGCAGGTATTGCTTAATTCGAAAAATTAACGAATGTTGATAATTTGACATGCAATTGAGAAAGTGTTTCTCAATTCGACAAATTACTAATAATTTATTAAATATTGATAGCTGGATCAATATTTGAGCGACTGAGCAAACTTGCTCGATTCGACGAAATATTTACTGGTGACGTGACCCAATAAAATATAAAAATATTGGTAGATTACCAGATATTATAAAATTAATCCCCATGGATCAACATAAATTTATTTGGTGTTTGAACTTGCTCAGAATAATGATTTGTTGAGAGTTTGTTCGGAAACCCTAATTTTTGACGAATTGCCCATTAATTGACGAATTGCTGAAAATAGGTCATGAGCAAAAGAGGGACCGACCTCATGGGACCATGGACGTCCATGTGATTCCCAATTGCTCAAGTGAGCGTGTACCAGGGTTCTCAGTTGGAGAGTTGGTGAATGAATGATGATTAAGTGCCGGTTTCATCATTTATTGAATTACTGCTGGGTTCAACATTAGGTGATGAAACCTAGGTATTAAATATGGGACATATAAAGAGAGAATGGGACTGGCTCTTGGTGGTCACATGACTAGATGTTGTCCGTTTGAGCATTCCCCAGGTTGGTTGGAGAGAGTTTGGGCCCAATACGAGTAATTCAGCAAATTAGGTCAGAATTATGAAAAAATATAGGACCGGCTTTGTGCAAGCCCTAGGAATAACCCTGGTCAGTCATTAGGGCATATGCATGCTGCCATGGTATCCGTGTCTCCGTACTGATAGTATCAGTATTTTCTGATGTGCGTTCGAGCAACATTGTGAATTTTCAGAAGAGTTTCATCTTGACTGAAATTCTTGATTTTGTTGGAATGAGCATATATGTTAAAATAAGAGTATTTTAGCATCTAAATTTTCCGTGAGAGGCTATCCGGTCACGTGACCATGTTGACTCTTGAATTTTCATGATTTGAGCAAAATTTGAAAAATTATGAAGAAATCGTGATTTTTGCTCAAACTAAGGAGTTTCACGAATTCGAGGAAAATACTAATTATAAAAGACTAAGGATTGCAGGGTGTGGGACCGTCCACGGCTAGGGCATTGCCGGCCATCTATGTTGCTCGGACCCGCACTCCTTTCCATATTTTATAATAATATTTTCATGAATCCGTGATGTTATGGAGAATCCATGAGTTTTTGTTGAAACCTAGGAGTTTCATGAAATTGGGGAATGATAATTATAAAAATACTAAGGACTGTAAGGTGTGGGACCGGCCATGGCCGGCCGGCTAGGTTTCCTGATCCCACACACCTTTCCTTATTTTATAATATTATTATTTTTCATGAATCCATGAAGTTATGGAGAATTCACGAATTTTGCAAAAACAAGGAAAGTTGCTAAAATCAAGGAGATTTTCTTAAGTTCATGTAAATAAAAAAATAAGGAAAAATAATAAAGGAAGCATGGGGACCGGCCACGGCTAGGGCATGACCGGCCAGCTGGTGGGCCCGGCCATGGGCGCTCCTTATTATTTTATTAATATTTGTTGTTTTCTCCTGTTTTGCGTAGGATTCCTCATCTATTCATGTTTTTGGATGCTCGTTCGTGCATCTGGGTGCTCAGTCGTGCAACATTGTCGAGTACACTTATACCATTTTTGTGGGGCTTACTCAGTGATGATCCAGATGCCCGGTTGTTGAGTATTTATTGTTAATCCATGAAATTCAGTGTAACATAATTCATGAAACAAGACAATAAAATAAATAGTTATTTATTATCAATTCAGAGGATCAGCTGTAGATTCGACCATGAACTTGGAATAATAAAATAGGCATTACCATTCCATGGGATCGTGGATTCGACCATAAGTCAAAGTAATAAAATTATCTATTACCATTTCATGAGATCAGCAGTGAATTCGATCATGAAATCGGAGTAATGAGATAAATTGTTGTTGCCATTCCATGAGATCAAGTCGTAGATTCGACCATGGAATCGGAGCAAATGTTATTTCCATTCCATGGGATCAGGTTGTGGATTCAACCATGGAATAGGAGCAACTGTTATTGCCATTCCATGGGATCACGCCGTGGATTCATCCATGGAATATGAGCAATTGTTATTGCCATTCCATGGGATCAGGCCGTGGATTCGACCATGGAATATAAGCAATAATAGATTATTCTGGGAATTCAGTGGTGAATGTCACGACAGAATTAAACTATGTGCATAGTCTGGAGACGGCTAATTCTGAGGGTGCTCTAAGACACTACGGAGAACACCCGAGTATATACACATCACTCTACATAATCAGGATCAGTGAGTGTCACTGTCCTGAAGGCGTTGTTGCTATCAATTTGACGGAGAACCGCCAAATCGTTTTCTATACATAGGTGGGTTGCTCTACTATATTCAGGGAACAATGAGTATCACCGACGTCTTGATGGTGTTAAGCCCTCTCAACAAACAATTATGTAGGAGGACCGCCCAATTCTATTATTTTACATAGAGGTCACAGTGAAATGTCAGGGATCGAACACTCAGCTAGTGGAGGCTTTACGAAAGACATGTTCACCGTGGCTTCGTAAAATATGAATCGTCACATGCCTGAAGCCGTATCAGAAACATGCAGTATCATGATTTTACGGTTTTGACCTTTGTTGAAAATCCACCATCAACAAAACTGAAGGTCAAAATCCAAAATTTTAAACTTAATAGTACAAGTATAACCATTTGAAGTTTCTTACTTTTCTAGAATGGTAGAGAGACCAAGGCTCCTAATTTTTAAAACCATTCAATTTATATTATCTCTCAAATTGTCTTATACAAGTATATGGAAAGCTACTTCTGTGGTTTCCTGACTATGATTCTCCAAAACAAGACAAATATCTATGCAATCAGTACTTCGATATGTAAATAACTTTTGATCCTTTCAGGAATCAATATTGGAATTAACAATGGAGGTTGTAGAATCATACCAGGAAGTGTAGGAAACATCCACACAGATTCAGTAATGTGTTTCAACAAATTGATGTAGTTGTGAAGATGCTACCTTGCCCCATGTGCTCGATACTACACCTTCCAAGTGATTTCTTTCATATGCCGTCCTCTCTCTGTCAGACATAACATCTAGCTCTTCTCCTTGACTAGTAATTTTCTGAAAGAGGATGGCACATGAAAGAAATGCTTACTTGGAAGGTGTAGAGAAAACACCCATAAAATTGAAATTAACATAATACAAGTGATTTCACAGATTAACAAATCGTATTATAAAAAAACCTAAAATCGACTCACATATGAAACCCTAAGAAACAGACGGTGAAAAAAACCTAAAATCGATTCATAGATGAAGCCCTAAAAAACAAATGATGAAAAAAAAACCTAAAATCGAAACTGATGATAATAAAAGACTTGCGCATTCTATAAACTGATGATTGAAACCCTAAAATCTATTAATCTTTTCTTAATCGATTCATCTGATGGGAGAAAAAGAGAGAAGAAGAATGCAACTGAGAATGAAAGAGAGACTGAAAAAAGAAATGAAAACTCGAGTAGAGATGGGAGATAAAGAATAAGGGGAGAAACATCCTCTAGTTCAGTTTGGTGTGGGGTGGAAGCATCTGTCACGCATGTGAATGGCACGCGCGAAAACCTGTCATTGTAAACAAGGTTGTTCAGGTGAAGAGAAATGGCTACATCGAAATATGTTGTTGGGTCCAATACATCTGAACAACCCTTGTTTACAAATATTCTTAGCGTGCAGTTGTTATCCACGGTGATACGAAAAGACCATAATAGCCTTATAGTTGTATATATTCCCTGGTTTCTAGTTGTGGATATTTCCTGCACAAGTTTGAGTGCATATTTCCTGCACATCTCCTTCTGACCAGGTAAGATTTGTAACTACTCGCGTACCATCTTCCTCAAAAGTGGTAATGGATGGATTATAATTGCAACCAACCCTCGATTTGGAACTCTTGGAACTCTTATTGTGCTTGAAGGTGTTACACTTGTGGGTGATCGATTTTTGGTCGCCGGTGGAAGGTAGATGGGTTTTCACACGATAGTGTTTTCCTCCGAGATAAGATCACATATACGTATGCTTGCAGCGGGGTTGGATATAGATGGGGGTTATGGTAATGGATGGATTATAAATGCAAACCACCCACGATTTGGAACTATTCTTATGCTTGAAGGTGTTGCCCTTGTGGCTGATCGATTTTTGGTCTCCGGTAGAGTGAAGATGGGATTTGAGACCACAGTGTTTCCTTCCGATATAAGATCACTTATCCGTATGCTTGCATTGAGACCCATAACTCCTGAAATTGGTATTGTCTTTCAAATCTTGGATCTTTATTGTCCACATATTACCAAGCCTTCAGCCGTGCTGTTAGCCGAAGAAGTTGGATTGCAGGTACCCAATGTTGGCCTAGTGGTCAATCAGCCAACTGTAATAGCCCCAGCCCCGAGCCAAAGCAACACCACCAGTAGCATCAAAACTGAAGAAGAATTCAAATAAGTGTGAACAAGGGTAAGCCCTGGATCAGAAATTTTTGGACTGTCTCTGACTCTCTAGGTTAGAAGCAATGTATGTTTTTATTTTGAACCAAAACATTGTCATGTGCTTTAACCTTCAAGTACCCTTGCAAAGTAAAACTCTTTTGGTTATGTAAGATGTTAAGACTTATAAGGAAATAATGACCTTTCAAAGTGCATGATGGTAATGGATTGAAGTGTTGGACTTATATTCTGAACATGGAAACTGCGGGTAAGCAAAGACATGCGTGATGTACAACAAGTATAAACTGAAGGTCAAATTTATGAAATGAGCAGACAAAACAAAGATAACCACTGCAAAAATATTAACTCATATTAAACTAATAATGTTAGACTACTGTAATATAGTTAAAAACCTGGTGATGTGTTAAGTATTACAAAAATACTGTGCTTTCAACCAAAATATACTACAAAAGATATTTTTTTTAAAGGAAATTTGCCCTATTACATCCAGATTTATGGATGATTAGCATTAGGAGATTTCCACACAATGGCATTTACATATGGCCTCAACATTTTGGCTGCCATTTTATGCCTCATTTCACGTCATATTTCTCTGGCTTTTTTGTCATCCATTTCAATAGATTTGTTGGATTTTGCATACCTTTTCATTAGATAGCACGTAAATAGGAGGCAATATGGCTTAGGTCCTTGATGTGGACATGCAAATTGATGAATAGTTAGGATATATATTGTTACCACTAAGTGTATGTTTACTATTGGTGTGATAAACACTGCCATTGTTTGTGCATCTCTAAGGCATGGATCTACAACGATGTTGCCAACCAATGAGTTCAGGAACTGCCACTCTCCGCGTTTAACATCCAATACCAATAGAGTCCAGTGATGTCCCGAGGCTCTTGGGTCCTGACTTATATTCATCGGAATGAGGAGGAAGTCCAGGTTGTCCAGCTCCATTTTTTCGATAGGTTTACGAACAATTTCATCTATTTGAATTTGATTACCATTACGGACAGCATACTGCATTTTTTTCCCGATAATTCAATTTGGTGAACATCATTCAGAAATCATGGATTAAATTAAATAAAGCATCACAAAATAAAACAGATAACGTCAAAGAACTAACCCATGCCATAGGGTTCAAGTACGCACACTTATTGTACTTTGGATTTTCCGTCTGATGGTCCAATGCAGCTCTCATTCTCCTCCGTAATGTATAGAACTATATCGCTTGATTGTCAACTAAGTCATCGAATAGTAGTTCTTTCAGTGTTGAACTGAGTATAATAACTTATATATTTGCTTCATCAACATCATTTACATCCATGTGAAACACTTCGTCACTATAGGGTTTCAACAAAACCATTATCATGTTAGTTCAGTAGATAAACAAGACACTATTATAGTTTAGAAAACTTTAGGGAATGTTAAAGTCAGTTGTACAAATATTTTAGATAAGTAATTCTAATTCTATGCTCATATCATATATCTCCGTAATATCATCATGAGTTTCCAAATATAAAAAATTTAACAGTAGATATGATAAAACTTAAAGAGTGTTTTTACCTTGTTAAAGCGTGATTCCAGAAACTGGAAATCCTCATTTTGTCTTGTACATTCATTTTATGAAAATGTTCACTCCCCTCCAGATTGGGAAGATTGTGACCACACGGCTTCTTCGTAGTTGTGTGTGGGTCTATATGATCTTCTTCTTCTTTAGTATCTTCTTCTCTTTAGTATCATTAGCCGGGTCATCCAGGACTTCTCTCATTCTGGTGAAAATTTTATTAAGATCAAGCATGTATCTATATAAAGGAATGACTTCTTCAGCAGCTTTCAAACTATCTAGCACCGCCTTTTTGGAACGAACGTACTAAATAACAGTATACAAATTACACTCTCTAGATTCCAATACAGCATATTCTTCATCTTTCTTCACCAATACTTATTTGTATATTTTCAATTTATCCTTCAACAACTGAATCCTTCTGTCCGGGCACATATTACTAGTGTCAGGAACCACAGACTCAAGAGTTAATCTTTTCTCAGATTCCGACCAACCTTTTATCAGTGATTTCGATAGCTGAAATTGAAGCATCAGAGAGATCAACAGACTTGCACAGTAGATTTTTGGAAATAACTAAGAACTTAAGTCATAGATTTTAAATGATGTCTTTGTTTTTACCATGGACACTGATATATATCTTCATATCTATTTTGTAACTCAGTTCCTTCGTTGTCCATCTTGCCATCCGGGGAAAATTATTTTTCTCTTGCTTGAAGTAGTTTGAGTGCCCTGCGAACAAGTACTGCATGAAAATATCTTGAGTAAATTATTTTATTTTATTTTTAAAATTATGCACACAATAATATATACCTACGCATGCAAATAACTCGAGTTATTCAGATTAATTATCTTGCAAACTAGTCGTAACTGTCACACTTACCAGTAGATAGGTTAAGCATCCACATACAGTTTTTTTTTTGTTTTCTTATGCTCGACATAAGAGTGGTGTGAATTAGATTTGGCCAATCGAAAGTGTTCATCACTGACAAACTTCAGAAATGTTTTCCATATTCTTCTTTGACAACGAGATTCCGTCTCTTGTTGTTAGGAAGACACTCACCCAAAGATGCAATATAAGTAGCTTTATTAGTAGGATACCGTTTATTTTTATTTCTTCCACATCTTCAGTCTCATACTCAAGTAGGCGCACAATGGATTCCTCAATGATAGTCTTTTTTCATCTTATTATCCTTAAAATAAGCTAATACATCTCCTTCTGCATCTATTGACTCCCTACTCTGTTTTACAGTTGAAAAAGCGGGGGGTCTAACAATCACACCCGATATTTCAATTAGCAATCTGTATGGACAACTCTGAGTTGTTTTCTAGAGAATCAACTAGACTCAATCAATAGAAAATATCTCAAGGAGTTATTATCTCAATCTCTTAATTTGATTTACTCAAGCAAATACAATTCGCGAGTCTTAATCAAAGAGAAATAACTTGGATGGTACCAAAAACCAATATCCAAGTGTCAATCAATTTAAATCAATAACCTATAAGGTCGGATATTCTAATTGATCGAACAACGCACAACCTGTATTATTTCAAATATATAACAAAATATAATGCGGAAAAAAAATAACACAGACACCAGAATTTTGTTAACGAGGAAACCGTAAATGAAGAAAAACCTCGGGACCTAGTCTATATTAAACATACAATGTATTAAGCCGCTATAGACACTATCCTACTCTAAATTAACTACGGTCTGGACCGTAGTTGAACCCCAATCAATCTCACACTGATCCAAGGTAAATTTATGTTCCTACGCCTCTGATCCCAGCAGGATACTGCACACTTGATTCCCTTAGCTGATCTCACCCACAACCAAGAGTTTCTATGACCCAAAGTCGAAGACTTTAGCAAACAAATCTGTCTCACACAGAAAAGTCTACAAGATAGATAAATTCGTCTCCCACGAATAAACCTATGAGTTTTGTTCCATCTTTTGATAAATCAAGGTGAACAGGAACCCAATCAATAAAACCAGACTTATATTCCCGAAGAATAGCTCAATTTTATCAATCACCTCACAATAGTCTTAATCGACGCAGCGAAAAAAGATATTATGGAATCACAAACGATGAGACGAAGATGTTTGTGATTAATTTTATATCTTGCCTATCGGAGATAGAAATCTTAAGCCAATTATTACAATTGTACTCGTACGATAGAAACAGCAAGATCAGATCACACAACTATAAGAAAAATAGTATCGTTCTGGCTTCACAATCCCAATGAAGTCTTTAAGTCGTTAACTTGGTTTTAGAAGAAGAAAACCAAAGGTTATAGGAGAATAGACTCTAGCTTAGCAAACTAGTATCACACATAATGTGTGGGGATTAGGTTTCCCAATTGCTAGAGTTCTCCCTTATATAGTCTTTCAAATCAGGGTTTGTAATCAATGTTAGCTTAGTAACAAAGAATTCAATATTCACCGTTAGATGAAAACATGATTAGATACAAGCTAATATATCTCAACCGTTAGATCAAAAACTTAGCTTGCCATACACACATGTACTTGAAGATTTTTGGTTTGTGTAACTGTACCCAAACGTTTACAATAGTTGGTTCAATATTAGTCAACCAAATGGTTAGCCAAAGGATAACTTTCATATCAACCATATTATTCTTTACCATAACTAGTCCAAATGACTCAAATGAACTAGTTAGAGAGTTGTTCAATTGCTATGAGATATTATGTACTACACAAGACACAATTGAAGCAAAAACGATGTGATTCACTCGAATCGAATCATGAACTATAAAGCCACGGTTTGCAATAGCATTCTTTAGATAATTTAAATAAGTTCACGAACATCGTTTTTAGACATAACCACTCAAGTTCGCAGACTGGGTTCGCGGACTTAAGTAACCGGTTGGAGTTCACAAACTCCAGCAGAAATTCTCGGGTTCGAGAACTTCCGTCAGTTCGCGGACTGAAATCGAGTTACAACTCCAGCAGAAATTATCGGGTTCGAGAACTGGGTTGACTGCTCAAGTTCCGGTTTTCACTTGATCAACAAAGCTCACAAACTTCGGTTCAAGTGCTAAGGACTTATACATATATGTATTACCACAACAATGTTTATATTTTCCAGTGGTTATATTGTTTAAACTCTTATTTCAATCATTGAAACATTCTCAGAGGACGTCATATAGTTGTTATTCACAAACTAGTTTTCATCATAGCAATTTCCAAAGTGATTGAAACATAACATGACTTTCGTCACTAGGTAAAGATGAACTTGGCTAAAGTGAAAGATTTACCAACACACATTTCGAGAAATAGATAAGCGAGATATACTCAGCTTGAAATGTCACATGTGTATATCTTTAGTCTATATAGTAAAACGACTTTTGTCTCAAGATAGGAGATAGAGTAGATAGACTTTTGAGTGATGGATAAGTTCAAGTCTCCACATACCTTTTAGTCAATGAAGATCCACTGGTTCCTTGAGTAGTCCTTCGTCTTGTATGATGATTGCCATGGAGTTCTTGAGCTCAACTACACTTTCTATCCTAGTCTGAGACTGTAGTTGCAGGAATTCCCACAACACACCCCTTGTAATATCTTGATAATAATTTCTTGATCTAAACTCATTTGATATGAAAATGATGATTAAAATACTAAAATTGTAAATGGACACACAGATTTTTACATGGTTCGATCAATTTGATCTACATCCATGATTCTTCACTAAGATTGTTTAAATTTACATTTGATTTACATTGATAATCTCCATTAATGGAGTTCTAGATCTAGTTTTTGGGAAGAAGATGATAAAGAAAAATACATTTTTTCTCTGCCAAATATCTCTCTCTCTCTTTTACTAAAAATTCTCCCCCCTTTTCTCTCTCCTGCTCTCCTCTTTATATAGGTGTTTATATAATGGATGACAGCTCATACTTCCCCTATTTTAGGACCCCTTTCCATACTCTCGCAAGATTTCTCCATATTCTCTCGAGCTCCCTCCTTGTTCTAGCGAGCTCCCGCTTCATTCTTGCGAGCTCTGCTTCATTCTTGCGAGCTCCGCTTCATTCTTGCGAGATTTCTCTACAACCGCAAAATCTTCACATCTTTCTCTTGTTTTATGCTGTCGTTGTCTATTACATCATAAATTTGCAACATTTGCAGTGTGTTGTTGAAGAGCTCACAGAAATGTCGTTATAAATTTCGCAAGAATATTGCTGTGGCGATATTCTGATCCTACATCTTGCCTATTTTTTCTTGAATATTGCTTGAAAATCAATCTTTAAGAAAAAAATCTGTTGTTGTAGTAGTCTTTGATCTTTGCTGATGACGGAACGAGCGAAAGAATATTGGACTTGAAAAGTACGTACTTGCCTCTATTCTTTTGTGAAGTTCCAAATCTTTGCGAAGTAAATAAGAAGCATCAACTCTTTAAGTATACGAATTATGAAGTATCCTTGAAGAAATATAAGAACTACTCAATCCTCAAAATAAGAAGTATCCGTCCTTGAATGAAAGTCATAATTATTGCCTCTATTCATGCGAAATTATTACTTCATTTTTGGTGAAAATTCTTGTCCATTTTGGAAATGATTCTTGCCGAGAAGGTAAAGAACATAAAATGTTTTCTTGGTAATCCATAGTTTCCTCTGTTCTTTATCTATGAAGGTAGAATCCTTGAGAAAATGTTAAATGAGCGAATTGTTTCTTTATTCTTATCTTGCCTTTGCCTCATGCGATAATCTCTTTAAGAAAATAATCACATTCTGCGAAATAATCACATCTCATGCGAGATTCTATATGTCTGCGAGATTCTGAATGTGTCTGCGAGATTCTGAATAATTCTGCGAAATTATGAATAATCTGCAAAATTTTAAATAACCCTGCGAAATTATGAATAGTGTTCCTAAAATAGTGCCGCGAATAGTGTTGCGAAATTATGAATAGCGCTGAGAAATTCTGAGAGACTTCTTAGAAATTTTGAATAATATTTCTGAGAGATTCTAAATAGTATTTCTGAGAAATTATGAATAGTACCTGCTTTTCATTATCTCTCTTGCGATGAAAAAATCTTTCCTGCATTCTTAAAAGAAAATAGTTAATGTTTGGGATTATTCTATTGATCTTATTTTTCCTTCCTAATTAAAGGTCTTATTTTGCCAATTTTTGTATTTGCAACAAAATCGCAGGACGTCCTTACATTCGAATGTAAAGACCCATTGATCTTGCCTTATCCTCTTTTTGTCATTTTGTTGCGATAATATGACAGGCCTAAGTTTTCTTGCGAGAATAAATTCCTATGACATTGCCGTCTTGCGATGAAATCGCAGGACGTATTTACACTTTCATGTAAAAACCCATTGATCTCATATTAACTCTTTCTCATGGCTTGTTGCCTCTGTATAATATTTGTAACGCGACATTATGACAAGCCTAAATGTTCTTGCGAACATAAATCCCCATAACATTTTCGTCTTAAGACACTTATCAGCTCCCTAATGGAGGGTGCCGCCCTTATCTTCCCCCTATTTGCCCCTTCAAGGAGGGCACATCCGCTATGCAAGACTAGCTCCTCTCATCTGGTCTTAACAACAACTAGTTGTTTTCGCAGCCTCTTATCCTTTATGCCTATATGGCTTATAGTTATGAGACTGCACCCTAAGTGGGGTTTTCTTCGGGCCGAGTGCATCATAGCCAAGACTTTCCAAGAATAGCCAGGGTAGTTTCGTAAGCCCCAGGTACTCTTGGCTCAACCGTGTACCTCGGCGCCTTGATCATACTCTTCACTCCTTAGGAGAGATCCTCGGTCGTCCAACCAGGGTATAACCTTATATAGTTGGAAATCCAAGGTACCTCCCATGCATGGGTTTTCAATAACCCCAATCTCCATGACTCAGGTTCCAGCAGCGGTATAACCTTATCGCTGAGCCACGCAAAGAGATACCCCCTAATATGACGTACTTTAGGTCTTACATTTTCCTCTTGCGAAATTGTATTCGCGAACTAGGGTGTATGCCATAAAGGTTCGTCCCATTTTTATGTCTCTGCGAATTTTTTTTCGCGTTTATTTATTCTTTCATTTCTGTCAATTCTTTTAATCATTCTTTGCGAAATAATCATTCTTTTCTTCATGCTTTGCGAGATAATCATCAACTATTTTCTTTGCGAAATAATCGAAGATCCTGCGAAGTAATGAAATACCAAATTCATGCCTCTGAACAACTAATTGTACTAGAATCTCGCAACTGTACAATTTCTTTGCAAACTTAAGACTTGATATTTTGTTTACTGTTGGGTGAACTTTAATGGGCTTTGACGAACTGAGCTTGCCTACTATCCATTTTTTATTTTCGCTGGTAATGACTTAGGCAGAGTAAATATCTTTGCAAAGTACAGGAATGTATGTGAAGCGTTCATTCTTGAATGCAAACATTCGCTAGGTAAACATCTGCAACGTAAATATTTGCAAGGCCAAGAAGAAAATTTTGTAAGGCAAAAAATTCTATGTAAATGTGAAGATTCGAACTTGCGATGTTAACCTTGTTCTTTTCGCTGCTGACCAATTGTTAGAGCTTCTGTTTGTGAAAGAAAATTATACTGCCGCACTCTTATTACTTCTTCTCCCTGTACATCTTTACTTTTTGCTCTGCGAAGAAAACCGCATCTTCAAACCCATTAATTTTGCTCATAACCGTCTATGTAGGAATTCATTCTCCTTTCTTATTTTGCGCATAACCCTTTTTAAGAATAATACCTTTTTTGGTCCTTCATTCTCCTCTATTATTTTTGCTTATATACTTCCGTCATTCTTGTTGTACTTGCATCAATTGCGCATCTAATTATGTCAGTTGAGTTTCGAAGCCATCATCTGCTGATAGTATCCCAAATCATTCATGTGATGTGCTTTTGGGCTAATTATGTCTTCATCTTTAACTGATGTTTTGTTCTCGCTGTAACTATTGTCTTCATAGATATTGATTGAACCGTCTCTGCTGGCTCTTATGTGTGTTGGTGCGGTAAAGTGATGTTGTTGGTCTTTGGATTATATCATTCCTTTTTGATGTCCTTCTTCGCCGCTAATTGTTTATGAAAAGAGATGTCGTCAACTTTTCTTTGCGTGATTGTATGTGCTCAAATACTCCCTTTTGGTGTCGTTGCTCGCAGCTCTTGAACTGCACAAGTAGAATAGCTGCATTCTAACAAAGATGTGTGTTTCTTTCTTTGCGCATTTATGGTTGTCACGAGTTGAATCAATCCCCTCTAGCTTCTGACGATGTAATCTCCCAACATAAATTAAGTTGATGAAAGAGACCTTTTTTTTTTTTTTACATTGCGAACTTGTGGAACTATCTCTTCGCAATCTTGAGTTATCTCCCTTCTTCTTCGCTCTGCTGGTGTTTCTCACTGTTATGATTTTCTTTGGTGCTATTTTATCATTTTTGTCTTTACTCTGCGAGATTCACTTATCTACGAGTTTCTCTGGAACTATTTTTCTATGTATAAAATGTAAGGCGGGCTTTTAACATGTTCACTTATTTTCTTCCTATTTGACCCACTTGAATTGATTGGTCTTTAAATTCTCGCCAGAATTACATTTATTCCCCCCTCCTTCATTAACTTCTCCAGTATGTGCGGCAATTAATATCCTAATCATTAGTTCTAATGTAGCTGGAAACCTTGACAAAATACCTCCAATATCAGAACCATACATTTAAGATGTGAAAGATGATTTGTCACTCGCATTTATCAAACCATAAGCAACGTATGATGCATGCGGGTGTGGTCCGTACAGGATGATAAGAGGATTAACTTCCACCAGAAATATACATGTTCCACATCTCTTCAACACAACTTGATGTACCTTGCTCTTCTTCTTTGCTGTTGGACACGGAATAGTTCATCTCCCTAAATTCGTTCTTTTGCTGCTTCCGGTGATCTTTATTAATTCGTTATTTAGTCAAAGTGATTTTTCTATACTGTTGATTAGTCAGCCTTTGGATCAATCTTATTTGCCTTGGTTTCTTCTTTTCATATTTCCTTCGCCATAAACCACTTAAACCTGCGAAGTTTCAACTCTCCAAGTAGAAAATTTAAACAGATGAACTATAAGGAAAACTTAGATCTATTTCTATGAACTAGGGAGAAACACTCATAAAAATGCCTCATTAAAAATTTCAATAATAATATTGCAGTTTAGGATTAATTAAATCGACGTAAAAACTTTTTAACCGAAAATGAAAGGATAAAAAACACCCCCTTTTGATTATGTTGTCGTGGCTCTTGAACCGGTCGTTAGAATAAAATATGTACTTCATTTTAAATCTGTGAATGAATGTTCCTGGACCCTTTTGATGACTTCGTGATTACATTTCCTTATACGGTGCTTCAGGTTCATTGTATGATGTCTTCTTTTGTTCATTCGCTCCGTGCTTCCTTGCTAGTTTCTTTTAGATCCATTCCTTTGCTCCTCGCAGGTTGTATATTCCTTTGTTGGTCTCCCAGCGAACATCTCTTTTCCCTCTTGTATCTTCAGCATGTCTTGCTGGTGTTGATTTCATCCCCTGTCTCATCGTTTTTGGTTGCTAGAACTCTAATTTATGTATTAATGCGGCTTTGTTTAGTTTTGTTGATTGGCACCCTTTGCTGTTATGTTTTTACATTTTTCTTTCCACCGTTCTGTCTTAATTCCTCCTTTTGCTCTGTGCGTCTTTATCTTCTATAATACATTTCCTTCGAAAATCCACATTGATGAAGCTTTGCCTGGAACCGCAAAATCTCGCAACAGCGATGTGATGAAACTTATCCTAGATTTATTCTTTCGCCAGGGATGTAGTTAATTTTATGTGTTGGAGCTAGCTGGATATAATGAGTTTGTTTTAATTATCTATCAAATATTTGCTCCATCTTTCCTCCCTTGACTGCAGTGATGGTATTGCTTTGAAATTTATGTTCCAAGGCAGTATAAACATCTACCAAAGAGCTTGGCAGAACCCTGAATATAAAGTAGCTTGAGATAAATATTTATTTTCCCTATTCTACTTTTTCGGGCTGGTGTCAGTGAGCTACTATCAATTTTTGGTATAAGTTTCTGCACCCTTTTATTATGCTGCGAAATTACAAGGTGAGCTGCGAGATTATAAATTGAACTGCAAATATTAGTTTTAGATTGGTTGTTCGCTGATGATGATACTTTGTTGAATATGTTACTCTAACTTCACATGATTACTTATCTCTTCGTCCATCGCCAACAATTTGTGCTGATGATGAAATTTGCCATCATACTTCCCTGCCTTCCTGTTGTCTCAAAATTTCCAGAGCTGAACATTAGTACACCAGATTAAAAAAAAAATGAAAATGAAGAGATTTGTCTCCTTTTGAGCAATTTGTTGATGATTCAACTTCTTCCTCTCTGCTACTTGATTTCTCTGAACTATTAATAAAATTTTGATGTTGTTCTTTGTTGAGTGGATGAAATTTCGGCGAAACTTCCGTAAAATAAAAACGTATACAGTAGCTAACTTCACCCAAAATCCGTTTGATTATGCAAAGTAAACTCCCGAGTCTTCATTAATTTTTGTTCTTTTTCTGAAATTTTTGATTAAAGATTATCTTTTAATCTTCAGTTTCTTTATTCTGTCCCCTTAATTTTCCCTATTTTCCCTTCTTGTTGTTAGATTTATAGTTGATGAAGTTTTTGACTGCAACTTTCTTTCGGTTTTGCTTTTTTGACGTAGCTTGGACATTTCTACATCTGATTTATGAATTACTAATGATATTTTTTGATGGAGATAAAAATCCTCGGCTTAAACTTTCGTTTCCATCTTTAAAATTTACAGATCCAGTGGGACTCATCACCAACAGTAGCCAATTTTTCTAAATTTTCTTGAACCAACAAGATTTGGTAGTGTTTCTAGCGCCAAAATGTAGTTGCAGTAATTCCCACAATACACCCCTTGTAATATCTTGATAATAATTTCTTGATCTAAACTCATTTGATATGAAAATGATGATTAAAATACCAAAATTATAAATGGACACACAAATTTTTACATGGTTCGATCAATTTGATCTACATCCATGATTCTTCACTAAGATTGTTTAAATTTACATTTGATTTACATTGATAATCTCCATTGATAGAGTTCTAGATCTAGTTTTGGGGAAGAAGATAATAAAGAAAAATACATTTTTTCTCTGCCAAATATATCTCTCTCTTACTAAAAATTCCCCCCCTTTTCTCTCTACTGCTCTCCTCTTTATATAGGTGTTTACATAATGGATGACAGCTCATACTTCCCCTATTTTAGGATCCCTTTCCACACTCTCGCAAGCTTTATCCGTATTCTCTCGAGATCCCGCCTTGTTCTAGCGAGCTCCCGCTTCATTCTTGCGAGCTCTGTTTCATTCATGCGAGCTCCGCTTTATTCTTGCGAGATTTCTCTACAACCGCAAAATCTTCACATCTTTCTCGTGTTTTATGCCGTCGTTGTCTATTACATCATAAATTTGCAACATTTGCATTGTGTTGTTGAAGATCTCGCAAAAATTTCATTATAAATTTCGCAAGAGTATTGCTGTGGCGATATTCTGATCCTACAGAGAACTTAGCTATAGTAAACTAGAAATCAAGACTTTGTAGGTTTGATCACTAACATTGACAAACATGCTTGAGATAGAAACGCATGCGAGTTCGACCGAGCAATGCTCTAAAAATCTCCCCCTTTGTCAACTTTAGTGGCAAAACTATTAATACATATGGAATACAAAAAATATATAAATAAACTTTGTAGCTCCTATTCCACATGTCTAATCTTCAACATTACTCGAAATTTTCGTCACTTCCAAGTAGTCCAATGATCCCAAAGGTTGTAAGTTTAGCATCATCGTTGTTGAAAATCCGTAGCTATAACAATGAGAAAAGCATCAGTTCTCAATCATTGTTATACAGTGTCATAGTATTATTACACAACGTCAAAGTCCAATTGTATCACAACTTCAACAACAATACTATGGTGATACTTTACTCCCTCTTAGTCAATACTCCATCTCACATGGAAACCACTCCCCCTTACATAATGATCCGAAAACCATATGTATTTGTAGTATGAAATACATATTATTTCTCCCCCTTTTTGTAAATAAAATTGGCAAAGGTACAAGAACGGAATCCTAATGAAATTTCCGTATGAGACATTTCATGACCAAAGTTAAATGTATATCATCTTGTTTAGATGCTATCATAAAGCCGAAGCTAAATGCATTCATCAAGGAGTTTATAAAGATGCAAGATAACCCCTATAATATTCTACAGCCGCACTCCCCACAAAGATTTGGCAATTAAGCACAAGTTCAAAAGAACTCTCCCCCATAATATGTCATTCCCTAAGGAACAACAAGAGAGACCTTAATTTCAAAAGAAAAGAAGGATTTATTTAGACTCAACAAATTGCATACAAGTATGAATTTGGAATCCAACAAGAAATAATCAATCAAATTAACCAAAGCGAACCAAGATTAATTTGACTAAATATGCTCAACACAAGTAAACTTATGGAGACTAAAATAATAATAATTAGATTGATCACAAGAAAACTTGCAAATAATCTAATTGTCATACTCAACTAAACTAATTACAAGAGTAATCAATTTAATTGGCCACACTCTACATGAGAAGATCTATGGAGCAATGACTAAGTTAATCATGAAGAACCAACCTAGTCAATCGTGTTCAACATGAGAAGAAATTATGGAGTGCTAACTAAATAACCATACTAGATGATTGATTTAATTTATTTCGGCTCAACATAAGAGATTATGGAACCCCGACTAATATTATCATAAGACATGATAACCTTAACCGTACATGTACTCAACATAAGAAAACTTATGGAATACAAACTAAATAACTACACAAGTTGATTAATTTAGTTCTTAATGCTCATCATATAACATCTAATGGAACAACCAACCATGTCAATAAGGAATCGACTTAGTCGTATCGTTCTCAACATAAGATACACAATGTAGCCTTCACGGTAATACATAAAAAATGAATCAATAAGGATTTATACCGTGGATAACACAAGGATTCATTCTATGTTTCTATCACCATTTTCACAATGACATACAATAGACATAATCCTTGAATCACAAAAGATTTTAACCTATCTTACATCAATAATTGACAATATAGGCTTAACTTTTGTGTTTGTCAAAAGTCTATTCATCCTTTTATCAATATATGCATATCAATTCACGAACGACTTTACTTTTGACAAAATATGACAATCAAGTTCATGGACATAAACATACATATCCCATCAAAATATTTCAATATATAAAATCAAAAGATTAATACTGCAAAAATCATCTTCCAAAACAACTTTAGAATTTAAATGAATAAATCTAAAAGCATTGAAGATGAATACTTTGGATATAGCTATGTGAAATCACAATAATTGCTATTCCAAACTCTAGTAATCCTTCTCAAAAACAAGAATAAATTATCATAAAAAGTTTCCTAGGCACCAAGAAAAACTCGTAATGCACATATAAGATGATTTGTCCTTAGAGGTTAGAATCAATCTTTTTTTCCCGGATTTATACCAATAATAGCTACCAAAGGTGTATAAAAAAGTTTTTCCAAAAACATTCTTGTAAAAGCTACAAATTAGATTAGAAGATTAGTACTCCAAGAATCCAAGTGCCCAAGTTCAAGAGAAGTGGAACAAGTGCAATGAAACGGAGCAAAATACTCAAAAACAAGAAACATGAAAAATACCAATCTTAACTCATCCAAATTCAAGGTTTATCATCTTCATTTTGAAGAGAATTTAATGAGGAAGAGAGTGCAAATAGAATGATTTCATTCTGAGTTTGGATGAAGAAGTTATGACCAAAAAACGTTGACCGAATATCGACGTCTACAGGTAAGTCCGCGAACTTACAGGTTTGTACACGAATTTTCAAGTCTACGAACTTAAACTCCTGGATTTTGGTTTTAAAAGATGTTATGCATACTTGGTATGTGTACCATGAAGTCCAAACATCCCGAACCACTATTTTCAAACCTAAACATTTAAGAACCTTAAACACAGATCAAGTTAGGTAGAAATGAACGATAAGCAAGGTACATGGATTATTATAACTACTCTAAGCAAATAAAAACATAAATATTGCTCAAGTTTATAGACATAAATTTCTAGACGAATCCAATCGACTTATCAAACATAATCTGTGTGCCCCAATTCTCGTGTTTTCCTCACGTATTCATAGCAGGGCATTCATTGGTGAGGATGCACTTACAACACAACTAAGTTGTGTTGGGGTGAACAATGTATTTCTCACCACAAGTGACCTTTGGATTATCATGAAAGATATCGCTTTTAGAACCTTTCACATCCAGTTCCATTTTTCCAAAAAACTTGTTAAGTTCCAACATCATGGATATTTCCTTCTCCATAGTCATGGAATTTTCTGGAAGATCATTCCTTTTCACACTCGAAGCATCATTGACTTTCTTTGGTATCTACTTCTGAGTGCGTTTAGGAACAACCAGAACTTTCTTCCCATTACTCTCTTTTAGAATTCTCGAAAGAGAATTGGATTGACTATTCTTTTGCAAGTTAGTCTTTTTCCAATTAGGAGCATCGGATCTTGTCTTCGTCTTTACGAAGTTATCCTTTTGATAACCATTACGATTTTGAAAAGGCTTCGTATGACTTTTATAGGCAAATCTAGGTTGATCACAGTACTGATTCATTTGCCTAAAGGTTGGACAGTTACAACCTATAACATTAAGGGGATTAGTCTTAACATATGATCTTGGTTTCACAACTTCTTGTGATGCCCAAACAAGAACATCATGAAGTTTCTCATTCCTTATACAAAAACGACATCTCCTTTCCAGATGACCTTTATTTCCGTAATAGTGGCAAACAAAAGGAATGTTCTTACCTCGAACTGTATGTGTTGGCTTTGGAGATTGATATACATTGTTCTTTCGAACTTTTACTGCCGGTGGAGGTATTTCACTTTTGCCATCAGTGAAAACCTTTTGTTGGTAAGAATCACTAGCCTTGACAAATTTTACTTCTTTGCTAATACTTGGAGCATCTATTCCCTTATAGCCCAATCCTCGTATATCACGATGATTTTTACTTGCTCCTAGCATAGTGGTTAATTTGCTTGAACTAGTATTGAACTTTTTCAAGTTATCTTCCAACATCTTGATTTTATCAAGAGCATCAGCTAAATCAGCCTCAAGGCATTTTTCTCAAGCGAGATAAGCGCTTTCTATGTCATCAAAACTTGCTTGCTGTTCTGCAAGTTTCTGTTCCAACAAGAAATATTTTTTGATAAATATTATCACATTCAATTGACTTTATATGTTGGTTTTCCTCAGAATCCTTGAGGATCGATTCGTTAGAACGATTCGAAACATAAACACCTGCATAACATCTTCTCAATTTCTTATTTTCTCGACAGAAAGGAGTCAGAAGAGGTGTGACATGAGAAGCTGCCATCTTCTTATTTTCCAATGAATTAAATACCTTAACATACTCTGAGACTTCCTCATCAACATATCTATCAATATCTGAATGACCTTCATCATAAAGTTCATCCAACTGTTCTTCTAGGTGTATTTCCCAGACTTTAACAGTATCTACATTAAGAGAATGTTTATATACTGATCTAGATGTAACAGTTCTCTCAGGTGAATCCAAGCTTTGAAAATCATTTGGTGATTTATGAACTGGTACGTTATTAGAGATAGACTCGTCCATAAAGTCAGATCGCTACAAATACAGACTTGTGAGGTCTTAAACGTGTTTGCCCACTCTGATACCAATTGAAAAAGCGGGGGTCTAACAACCACACCCGATATTTCGATTAGCAATCTGTATGAACAACTCCGAGTTGTTTTCTACAGAATCAACTAGACTCAGTCAATAGAAAATATCTCAAGGAGTTATTATCACTCCATTTGATTTACTCAAGCAAATATAATTCGCAAGTCTTAATCAAAGAGAGATAACTTGGATGGTACCAAAGACCAATATCCAAGTGTCAATCAATTTAAATCAACAAATTATAAGGTCATATATTCTAATTGATTGAACAACGCGCAACCTGTATTATTTCAATTATATAACAAAATATAATGCGGAAAAGAAATAACACAGACACCAAAATTTTGTTAACGAGGAAATCGCAAATGCAGAAAAACCCCGGGACCTAGTACAGATTAAACATACACTGTATTAAGCCGCTACAGACACTAGCCTACTCCAGATTAACTTTGATCGGGACTGTAGTTTAAACCCAATCAATCTCACACTGATCTAAGGTACAGTTATGCTCCTACGCCTCTGATCCCATCAGGATACTACGCACTTGGTTCCCTTAGCTAATCTCACCCACAACCAAGAGTTGTTACGACCCAAAGTCGAATACTTTAGTAAACAAATCTGTCTCACACAGAAAAGTCTACAAGATAGATAAATTCGTCTCCCACGAATTAACCTATGAGTTTTGTACTGTCTTTTGATAAATCAAGGTGAACAGGAACCAATCAATAAAATAATACTTAGGTTTATTCTCTAGACCCTGTCAGTTAGCGACTTGAAGACTTCATTGGGATTGTGAAGCCAGACGAAACTACTTCTCTTGTAGTTGAGCGATCTGATCTTGCCATTTTCTATCGTACAAGTTAAGTTAAACAATTGGCTTGACATTATATCTTCGATAGGGCAAGATAAAAAGAAATCACAAACATCTTCGTCTCATCGTTTGTGATTCCGCAATATATAGTTTCGCTACCTTACGATTTAGATTATTGTGAGGTGATCAATAATTCTAGGTTGTTCTTCAGAATATAAGTCCGGTTTATTGATTGGTTCCTTTTCATATAGATTTTGTCAAAATATGGAACAAAACTCATAGGTTTATCTGTGGGAGACATATTTATCTATTATCGTAGACTTTTCTATGTGATACAGATTTTTTTATTCAAGTCTTCGACTTTGGGTCGTAGCAACTCTTGGTTGTGGGTGATATCAGGTAAGTGAATCAAGTGCGTAGTATCCTGCTGGGATCAGAGACGTAACCAGCGCAACTGTACCTTGAATCAGTGTGATATTTATTAGGGTTCAACTATAGTCCAGACCGAAGTTAGTTTGTAGTGGGCTAGTGTTTGTAGCGGCTTAATATAGTGTGGTGTTCAATCTGGACTAGTTCCCGGGGTTTTTCTGCATTTTCGGTTTCCTCGTTAACAAAATTTCCGGTGTCTGTATTATTTCTATTCCTCATTATATTTTGTTATATAATTGAAATATCACAGGTTGGGCATTGTATCGATCAATTATGAAATCCAACCTTTGGTTGTTGATTGGAAATTGATTGATCCTTGGATACTGGTTTTTGATACCATCCAAGTTTATATCTCTTGTATTTGATAAAGATTCGCAGATTTCTATTTGATTGAGTATAGATCAAATCGAGAGATAGAGATATTAACTCCTTGATATACTTTTTATTAAGATTGGGTATGACTGTCTAGTTGATTCTCTTAAAAGTATATTAGAGCTAGTCCATACAGATTGCTAATTGAAATATTGGGTGAGGTTGTTAGACCCCCATTTTTTCAGATTGCATATTTATGCATGCTCTGAGAGGTAGTACACTCAGTCAGAGATTATTGTGGCACGAGCTTTCATGCTTAAATTCTGAATTATGAACTTCACATACTCGTCTGATTGCTGGATCAGAAATATGCAAAATTATGATTTATGATTTTAGCCTTTATCAAAAATCCACCATCAACAGCTAGGATATTATATGGAACAATATTTCGATTTCAAGGCAGGTAAATATAAAAGATAAAAGTAAAGGATAATAAGAAAAATTTATCAGCATAATGGGAAAAAAATCACAATATTGGTTAATAAACCACTATGTATTTTGGAAATTTGAGATATATGCATGATTCTTATCACCGATAAAAACTGATATTATCTTTTATATAGGCGTATCGGACCCGACCGATACGATACCGATATGCCATATTAACTTCCTTGGTCCCACCCTCAAATTCCTCAGAAGCTCTCCTATAGACCTTCATCCCTTAATCAATAGCTCATTAAATACGAAGGTCTCATTCATAATTCTATTAAAAAATTTCAGAGCTCTATCCTGATCATCCATCTCTGGAGTAAATTGTGTACATCAACGAAAGTAAGTTCTGCAGTCTAAAAAATATATAAGATCCCTAAATTGGTGGATGATTTTGAATAAATATATGTTTACCCATAAATATTTTTTTGATCTCGTGTATTATAAGGTACCCGTGCATTATACGTAGATACTCAATCTTAATTTCATTGAATTAATTTATGGGTGCCCGTGAATTATAAGGTGAACGATTTCAACTACATGTATATTTTATCCTTTTTTTTTTGTTTTGATCGGTAAAGAATTTTGGTACTAGCGAGTTTCCAATTCAGGTCACTGGTATCATCACCCAGAGACTTTATCACTGTACCACAGTGGCACCAGCAAGCCTTGAATTGTATGATAAATTCATGCATTATTGGTTGATAACATGAGATTATAACCAACATAGAAATTGTGCTGAAATGCTAGGGATTTAAGGAAATTGATGGTTTAATTTGCATTCGAAATTAAAACTGGTAGACTGTGAGGTTTACTATCTCATAACACACTAATTTTTGGTTCATAGATAGACACGTTCTAATTTCCATAAGGTATGTTTTTAATTTTCATTTCGTGGTAGTGTCCTCCAATGACCAAAAGCATAGTATTTTGTCATATGTGTCTTAGTATTTTACTCTTCTTAATTCTGAAATGCAACTTGTTTAATTTGGTGTCCTTAAGATGTTGATGACATATCGGTGTGGGTGATAGTGGATCCAGGCCAATGTAGGTACTGAATATCGCAGGATAATAGTTCACGAGTATCGTAATAAATAAAGGAGAAAATAATTATAAAATGATATGATGATAGAAGTAGCGCGGAGAAATATGAAGTTTTGCGAGGATGGAATAATGTTGCGAGTATGAGTTGCGATACTTCGCGACTCATATACAGCTGTATAAGTTTTACTATAAATAGGAGTTCAAATGTAAAATTCGAGAGGTTCTTTTAGTGAGTGTTAGAAAATATCTTAGGAAAGAGAATAGAGAAAGTTGTAACTATTCTAGTTCCATTTAGATACTTCTTTGTAATCAATTGAGAACATTAATAAGAAAATTGTTATTCATCATCAAGAACTTCTTGAGTTTTTACTAATTCTATTGAGGGTGTAGTTGTAGGTTATTCTGCAACTACATAATTGGCGCTAGAAACAGGGACTTGAGAATTGTGGTAGCCTAAATTGGAGGGAATTGTGGAAAATTTGAAGATCAAATGAAGTCAGTAGATGGAGATTGCAAAAAAGAAGAATGTAATATGATCACAGAGAAAATGATTGATGAATTTCATAGTAGTATGAAGGGAAAAATATACAAGCGAGATTGTAGAGGAAGAAAGATCATGGAGGACGAAAAGATAACAACTTTAGAAGAATGGGAAAAGCATAAAATCACATTTTCAGTAGCAGAAATTCCAAATGAAGACTTGAACCACACTTCACCATTGGTGATCACATTGCCAATCATGCTAGAAGATAAGAAAGCTGAAGAAAAATGGAAATTAAACCGAATTTTGGTTGATACAGGGAGTTCTGTTAATATTATATTCTATCATGCACTTAAGGGGATGGGAATTAAAGATGAAGAAATCATAAATTCAAAGTGTCTTATTCATGGATTAGGAAAATCTACAACAAAATCTAAAGGAGAAATCGTGCTGCGAATATTACTGGGAGAAATCGAAACACATGTAATCTTGTGTGTGATAGATATGGAATCTCCATATAACATGCTGATAGGAAGGCCGTGGATTCATGCGATCAAAGCTGTTGCTTCAACATTACATCAGAAAATCAAATTTCCTACACCAAATGGAATACAAGAAGTTAAAGGAGATCTTGATAGTGCAAAATTTTGTTATCAAATTGAAGTAACACAATGTGGAGGAAGAGAAAGAAAGAAACAACTTCGTAAGAAACTTGCGAAGGAAACAAGAAAAGAAGAAGAATTCCGAGTGTATACAATAAGAGCAAAGGAAGGGAGAGGTATACCAAATGAAATTCTAGAAAAATAAGGGGAACTAGCAAAAATAATCAAAGAGCCAACACCTATGGGGGAGAAAAGTCCAAGCTATGTTGCAGCTGAACCAACTAAAGAAATAAATATTGGAAGTAAAGAGGAGCCTTTATTCTTACGAATTGGAACTAATATGGATTAAGAAGAAGAAAAAAGGACTACTGATCTTTTGTGAGAATATAAATATATCTTCGCAGGAAGTGTATATGAGATACCAGGAATTGATCCATCAGTGGCGTGTCATAGATTGAACATAGATAAAAATGTAAGACCATTCAAACAAAGAATAAGGAAGATATCACAAAATTATCATGTATAGATAGAAGAAGAATTACAAAAGATGTTGGATGCAGGGATCATAAGGGAAGAAAAATATCCAAAATGGATTGCGAATATGGTCATTGTTCCGAAAAATAATAAAGGAATAAGAATTTGCATAGATTTCACTGATCTAAACAAGGCATGTCCCAAAGACAATTTTCCATTACCAGATATACCACAAATGGTGGAATTAGCTGCAGGTCATGATAGAGTCACTTCACTTGATGGATATAAAGGGTATAATCAAATATCACTCGCAGAAGAAGATCAAGAACATACTGCCTTCTTTGCTCCAAGGGGTTTGTATTGTTATGTTAAGATGCCATTTGGTTTGCGGAATGCGGGTGCTACATATCAACGTATGGTTGAAAAAGTGTTCGCAAAGTGGATACATAAAACTTTGGAGGTATATGTAGATGATATGTTGGTAAAAAGCAAGGAAGCTAAAGACCATGTGCAAGATTTGAAGGAAATATTTGAGCAAATGAGAAAGTTCAACATCAAATTAAATCCTGAGAAATGTATTATTGGGGTTTCATCTGGAAAGTTCTTGGGATACATAGTATCAAAGGAGGGAATACAAGTTGATCCAGAAAAGGTCCAAGCAGTTCGTGACATGCCAACACCTGCAACAGTAAAAGAAGTACAAAAGCTAAATGGACTCTTGGCTTCACTTGGAAGATTTATTTCGCGAATGTCAGATAAGTGCAAGCATTTTTTCAACATGCTTAAGAAGGGAGCAAAATTCAAATGGACTGATGAATGTGAAAAAGCTTTTCAAGGAATCAAAGAATACCTCGCAAATGCATCTATACTACAGAAACCAGAGAAAAACGAAGAATTATTAGTATACCTCGCAACAACTCCATATGCTCTAAGTGCAGTTCTATTGCGAGCAGATGCAGGAGTGGAAAAGCCCATTTACTACATTAGTAAAACCTTTAATGCAGCAGAGAAGAATTATTCTAAAATGGAGAAGTTAATCTTAGCCCTGGTTTATGCATCATTCAAGTTACGAATATACTTTCAAGCACATGTAATAAAAGTGGTAACCAAAGTCCCAATTGAATCAGTCATGAAGAACACAAAAAGGTCAGGAAGAATAGAAAGGTGGAATGCACAAGTAAACAATTAAAAGATAAAATACGAAGTATTATCATCGCAAAAATCACAAGTCGTCGCAGATTTTTTGGCAGAATTTCCTTTGGAAGAAGATGAAGCAGTAGAGGAAATGATGGATGTTGAAGAAGAATTTGGAAATCCAAAAGACTTGTTAACAGAGCCTGATAGATGGGAAATTCTAGTGGATGGATCATCCAATAGTGAGGGAAATGGAATTGGAGTCGTGTTGATTTCACCAGAAGGAGAAAGAACATCATTCTCATTCAGACTAGAATTTGCATCCACGAACAATGAAAAAGAGAGTACGAAGTCAGTAGTGCATGCATTAAAGATCGCAATAGAAAAGAAGCTTGAAAGTATAAGGATAACAAGTGATTCGCAATTAGTGATTTGTCAAATTAAAGGGGAATATACCACAAATGAATCTTCTTTGAAGAAATACAAGAAACTTGTTGAAGAATTATCTGCGAAGATACCAAAATTAAAATGGAGACATATATCAAGAAAATATAACCGTCTTGCAGATGCTTTTGAATTTATTCCAAGCATGATGACAAATCCAAATACAAGAAATATCCAAATACAGACAATTCAACACCCATCAGTGGACAAAGAGAAAGAAATTGAGGAAGCTATTGCGATGGAAGTAGAAAGAGAGTTATCAAACAACATCGCAGATTGGAGAAAAGAAATTCATGCATACCTCGCAACAGAGAAATATCCAGGAATAGACTAGAAGCACATAAATTAAAGAGTCGTGCAACAAACTATGAGTTGCGAGAAGGAATTTTATATAGAAAATCTTTCAATGGACCACCTCTCAGGTGCTTAACTCGCGAAGAAGGAGAAAAGATATTGAAGATGTTACATGGAGGAGAAGCTGGAAATCATAGTGGGGGAAAATATCTAGCATATAGAGAAAAGATACAAGGATATTACTGGCCTTATATGCATACAGAAGCAAAATTGTTCGTACGAAGATGCAAGGAATGCCAACGACATGGTAAAAGAATTCATGCACCAGGGGCCACATTAACTTGTTCAACAAGCTGCTGGCCTTTTGGTAAATGGGGGTTGGATATTGTTGGACCATTTATACCTGGATCTGGACAAAGACGATACTTGATAGTTGCAACAGATTATTTCACGAAGCTCGCAGAAGTAAAAGCGAGTACAACATATTCGTGATAAAGATGTTTTTACGTTTATATTTGAGAACCTCATTTGCAGGTACGGAGTTCCAGCACAACTAGTATCTGATAATGGAAAACAATTTGAGGGGCAGAATATAGAGATGTTACTCAGTGCTTTTAGAATAAAATGTGGGAAGTCAACCCCGTTATACCCACAAGCTAATGGACAAGCAGAAGCAACAAATAAAACAATTGCAGATACAATCAAAAAGAAATTAGAAGGACATCCCAAAGGGTGGTGCGAGCAAGTACCTAGCGCAGTTTGGGCATAAAATACAACTAGAAGAGAAGCAACTGGAATGTCTCCTTATTGTCTAACATATGTAGTAGAAGCAGTATTACCCACAGAGGTTGTAATTCCGACAACAAATAAAGAAGCTTGGGAAAGAAATTTAAGTGCGGGAGTAATATTAAGTGAATTGGATGATTTGGAAGAAAAAAGAGAAAAGGTGTTGCACCATATGAAGATTTATCAAGAACGATTAGCTAGAGAATACAACAAGAGAGTCATTGAACGTGAATATAAACTAGGTGATTTGGTCATGCGAGAAACACCTAAATATCAAAAAGAAAATGGAGGAAAATTAGCACCAAAATGGGATGGACCGTATGTTATCAAAGAAGTTGTAGGAAGCGGAGCTTATCGGCTGATGGATCCAGAAGGGAGAGACATGGGTTTGAGGCTTGGTAGACCTTGGAACAGACTATATTTGAAAAGGTATTACCCATAAAACTCATGAAATTTTTTATGAATATTGTTTGCTCGCCGGAAATTGGGAAAAGTTACGAATTTCAGAATTTATATTCCGATTAAAATTTCATTAATTTTTGAATAAAAGACCGCAATCTGTGATCAGCCTCCAAATAAGAAAGAGAGCCGCAGAAAATTTTATATAGGCAAACCTTTGTGGCGTACACCCTAGTTCGCGAAGCTATATTTCGTAAGAGGCAAAGTCCTAAAGTACGTCATTTAAGGGGGTACCTATAACGTGGCTATGGGTAACCGGAACACCACCAAGGGCCCTTAGTACATGGTAAAATTTTTGGGGTACAACCCAATAATGGGGCACCTATCCGGGTTAGACACCTTGGATTCTCACCTAATCTAGCGACATTACGCAATATAAAATGCGGTGTAAGAAGATTTAGGCTGGGCGACTAAGGCATACTGTCTTTCCCAAGAAGTGTAGAAAATGATCAAGGCGTCGAGGTACACGGTTGAGTCAAGAGTGCCGGGTGAGGTTGAACCACATCTGCCATTTTTGACAAGTCTTGGCAAATGATGCACTTGGCCCAAAGATACCCCATAGGGTTCAACCTCGTAACTATAAGCCCTATAGGCAAAAAGGATAAGAGGTTGCGATCAAAAGCTGGTTGTTGGCAGAACCGGATGGGAAGAGCTAACCTTGTATGGTCGATGTATGCTTCCTTGAAGGGGAAATCAGGGGGAAGATAAAGGGAAGCACCCTCCATTAGGGAGCTGATAAGTGCTATAAGACGCAAATGTCACGAGGCTTCTTGTTTGTGAAAACATAAAGGCTTGTCATATTTGTGCAACAAATGAAGTTCTGCGAGCCTTCTAAAAAAAAAAAAAGAGAAAAAAGAAAGAAAGAAAAGAATAAAGAACTCGCAGAACATAATAAAGAAGTTAAGATGAGATCAATGGGTCACTACATGAAAGTGTAGAGACGTCCTGCGATTTCATCGCAAGACGGCAATGTCATGGGGCTTTATGTTCGCAAGAATATTTAGGCCTGTCATATTGTCACAACAATTCCTGAAGAGGCTAAAATACTATACAAAGAGGTTAAGATGAGATCAATGGGTTTTTGCATGAAAGTGTAAGAACGTCCTGCGATTTCATCGCAAGACGATAATGTAACGAGGTTGTATGTTCGCAAGAATATTCAGACTTATTATCGCAAATACAAAAATTTACTACAAAAGAGGTGGAAAAATAAGACCTTTACTTAGGAAGGCATGATAAGACCACAGAAATTAATGAAATTCATTGCAGAAATTATACAAGAATATACATTATGAAGATCTGAAAAGAAGATAACTTCATCAATATCATTGAAGAAATTTTAAAAGAATACACATCAAGAAATTTTGAAGAGAAGACAGGTCTGTCAATATCATTGAAAAATTTTTACAAGAAGTCCTATCAAGGAAGACAATATCATTGAAGAATTTTAATGAAGACTTAACAAAAGATGCGATTTTGATAGCAATCAAATACAGATAAGTTCATATTCGTAAAAGTTTACGAGAATTACATACTTCTTATACTTCTCCATATATTGAATATTTCTCAAAAAGATTGAATACTTCTTATAATTCTTCAAGAATATCTCATATTTATTATACTTCTTTAATGGATATTTCATTTGGTGAAAGTTAAATAATCATTATACTTCGTCATATGTTACATAATTATTCACAGATCGAATACTTCTTATATTTCTTCAGTTGGTAAACTGAGTACTTCTAATACTTCTTATATTTCTTCATTTGATGAATTGAGTACTTCTAATACTTCTTATATCTCTTCATTTGGTGGATCGAGTACTTCTAATACGTAAAAGGGAATTGAGTACTTCTAATAATTCATTTGGTGAATTGAATACTTCTAATACTTCTTATATCTCTTCATTTGATGGATTTGGTACTTCTAATACTTCTACAAAGGTATTGTATATGTAGTATACTTATTAAGGATGTTTCATATATTTTACTTTTTATATTTAAAAGGGACGATTTCTTATCTACAATCGTAACAAGTTGAAACTTCGTAAGATAAACTAAGGCAGATATTTTAATACTTCAAACAATGTTTAATCATTTAAAGAGAAATAATAGGGGGAAAAGGATATACTAAGCTTTATCTATGAGTTATATATTATTTCTCTTCATATGATCAAATGGGGCAAATTTAATCAAAGAAAGGTTAAATTATATTCGCAAAATATCAGAAAGAAAGGATAAATCATCTTCGCAAAATATCAGATGTACTTCTCAAAAAATAGAATTGTTCGCAAAAAGAAAACCAACAGTAACTAAGGGAAGGAATTCAAAAGAAAGAAAGACAGGAGAGTCAATGATAAATTGAAAAAGGAAAGTTATCATGCTTCATCAACACTCTGTGCTGGATCTTTAAGATCAGTAGGGTCATTAGAAGCCTTCGAATTTTGCGAGATATCATCCTTGGAAGAATATGCAACAGGGAAATCTCCTTGAGGAATAGATTCTTTCTCATCATCAAGATCTTCATCATCACTCTCATAATCGAAATCACTATCAGGCTCACGAGCAACTTCATCGTCAGATATCTTCAGAGGAGTAATTTTCACAGGAGGCAAGCCTCTTGATAAGAGAATGTTATTCGTAAAGACTTGAGCTTTCAGATGACTTTCACGAAGTATAGCTTTTTGATGATTGGTATCTTCGATATATTTGGAATAAGCAAGATAATTGAATCTCCGAGTAGCACGGTCACGAGAGTTGATTAAGCGGGTAGAAAGCAAAGCATTCTTCATACGAAGCTCGGAACAGGAGGCTTCTAATCCAGCTTTCACATTACGAAGGTTGTTCTCAGATTCTGCAAATAAAACAAAGTTCAAAGAATAAAATTTGCGAGTATAACGAAATTTAAAGATATACCGAGGCAAACAAATTTTAATGACTACCTTCTCTTTGCGAAGTAAGAGATTGAGTTAAAGATAGACAACAGTTCTTCATCTGATTCATCACATTATCAAAACCATCACCAACTAATCCTTTAAGTCGAGATTGAAGCTTTTGATCTTTAGAAAGGAGAAAATTCTTATCCTTCGCAAGTTTGGCATTAAGACTTTTTAATGACGAATAACCTTCTTCAAGTTGATTCTTCTTAGCACTCAAGACTATGTTCTTATTAATAAGGGAATTCTTCTCAATAACAAAAGAATTTCTTTCGGCATCTGAAGACTTCTTTAATTCCTCAAGTTCACCTTTCAACAGAGAAAGAAGATTTTCTTGATCGCAACATTTATTCTGAAGAGTTTTTAATTCTTGCGAAGAAACAATCATTGTATTCAAAAACAACATTTCTATTCTGATAAGGTTTTGTTCTCTTATAATAAGGTTTCTATTCTCAAATTATCTTTAGTTAAGGAAGAAAAAAGTTGAGATATATCATCATTCAAAAATTTTCGATCATATATTAGTTGAGTATTCTCTTGAAAAAGAGCATCAGAGTTGTCAAGATCACACGAGTAAAGATTAGATAAATGGGAGAATTGGTTTGAGAGGCTTTCATGCTTGGTTCGATATTCTGTTGCATCTGATTCATGGTGAAGTACCAATCTTCTACATTTCTGGATGGATTCTATAAAGGGGAATGGGTTTTAATGGATGTTTCAAACATATGAAGAATATAAGTAAGTAAAAGGGAAAATATGAAGATAGTAATTATACCTTTCAATTCATCATTTCTTTTGCGAAGTATCGCACAGTCGAGAGAATTATTCTGAAGATGATGATTTTCTTTACGGAGATCCTCGCATTCTGCTTGAGAAGATTTCAAATATTGACGAAGCAATTCAATTTCTTTTTCTAAGGATTGACGTGAAGAAGAAATGTCTGGATTGACAAAATTATTCAGAACTTCGCAAAACTCATATTGCGAACGAACATTAGTAGACTTCGCAGCATTGGTCAAAACATCAGATAACATTCGGAAAGTTGAATAAATTCCATCTCGAATTTCCAGAGGAAGAGGAGAAGAATTTGAAGGAATAAGAGCAAGCTGCAAATTTTCTGGAGAAATAGCACTCAAAGGATTTGGAGACAAGACAGGTTTTTCATAAGAAGAAGTTGAAGAAATATTTTGCGAGGGCTGTTTTTCAGGAGAAGAAGTTGAAGAAATATTTTGTGAGGGTTGATCTTGAAGAAGTGTTGATAAATTGACACTGATGGGAGATTGAAAGGTAGGTAATGGAGTAGAGGCAGGAGTGTGTGAAGAAGTATTTTCACGAGGAGGAGAGGAAAATTCCTTATCAACTTCAGGAAGGAAATCATCAATCGAAATTAATGGTGTGGGTTTAGTTATTCGAGATCTCTTGCTAGGATTTGGTTTTTCGCCAACCTGCGAATCAAAATGTGGATTAAAAACTGAGGCAACAATATATTGTTCAGGAAAGAAGACAAAGTATTTTAACTACCTTTTGATTCTCAGATTTTCTTCTTCATGGATTAAGGCTTGGATTCTTTAGTTGAGATTTCATCTGAGGAGTTATTTTGCTGAAATAAACCAAAATCAGATAACAAATTATACAGAAATCAAAAAGGAGAACAAATGAAATACGCAGAGATAGAAGGAAATTACCTTAGAGAACTCATGAAGATATAGTAGAAGAAAAATTTGCAGAGAAAACAGTAATAGAGAGTATGAGTAGAAGATAGAATTGCGGAAATAAGAAGAAGAAAAGGAAGAGAATATAAAGGAGTTATATAAGGGAATAACTAGAAAAGAACGGTTACAAAAGACGTGTCAAAATTTTAAAAGACTAAGTAACGGTTATGTTCTCACGATCATTTCTTCTTTGTAGAATTGACATGAGAAGAGGCAAGATGTAGGTACTGAATATCGCAGGATAATAGTTCACCAGTATCGTAATAAATAAAGGAAAAAAGAATTATAAAATGATACGATGATTGAAGTAGCGCGGAGAAATATGAAGTTTTGCGAGGATGGAATAATGTTGCGAGTATGAGTTGCGATACTTCGCGACTCATATACAGCTGTATAAGTTTTACTATAAATAGGAGTTCAAATGTAAAATTCGAGAGGTTCTTTTAGTGAGTGTTAGAAAATATCTTAGGAAAGAGAATAGAGAAAGTTGTAACTATTCTAGTTCCATTTAGATACTTCTTTGTAATCAATTGAGAACATTAATAAGAAAATTGTTATTCATCATCAAGAACTTCTTGAGTTTTTACTAATTCTATTGAGGGTGTAGTTGTAGGTTATTCTGCAACTACAGCCAAAAAATTTAGTCAAGCACATTGCGCATTAGAAAATCAATTTTCGAACCCTAATTGCGCACCATAGCCAGTCAAATTTCATAAACCCATATCTCATTATATTGGGTAACACACATGAATTATAGAAACATTAATTTAAGAGGAAGATGTTCTCCGTAATATGCAGTTCATCATAGCCACAAATTTTCCATTAAAGAAGAAATGTCTTATAAGGTATGGTTTTGATAAACACCACCTTTAACTAAAAATTGTCAACAAAGTGCTTATCCTGAATTTGATCAAACATTTATCTTTTGATTTCGATTAGATAACTATTATATATAGAAATAGAAAACAACAAGTTAGGAAATAACAAACTTTATTCCTAAACTCAATACTATACTATGCGTACCCAAATAGCTATTTAATTTTCCTATTGTATATATAATTTGAGGTCGAAATACTTGCTCCAGAATGAAAGTTAGGCCAAAAGCTTGAATTCTAGAGTTCTTGGCCCCCTACCAATATGAATCGAGGATTTGATATCTTTTCGATATTTTCTGTCGCACCCTATAACGAAGACCGACTCCGTGAAAATACCCTAATTTTATTCTCTTAATCAGACTCTATAAAGAACAAGTGTATAACGTGGTAAAGTAGGGTGTTCTGCAGTAGAGAAGTATAGTTTAATTCATCTGTGTCGAGAGTATAGGCATGTCATAATCAATATTTGCGAAGAAAAAAACATAATCAGGAGTGAAAATCCACTTAAGTCTCCAACGACATCTATTATCAATCAATCAAGGTAACTATTATCTATAGATATTCTTGACTGAGTTTCAATTCATAGATATCGGTCATCTGGAAAGTATTGTTTTGTTATGTCATTTAAATCGTGTTGTTAGTTTTTGCTTATTTCGCTATTTGAGTTTCCAGCCAAACAAATAGGGTAGGGTTTGTTCCTTTTTTTCTTTTATTTTTCTTTTGACTTTTTGATATTTTTACAGGGCTTATTTCTCTAAACTAAATGGGAGAGGCATGGTTTCTTCCCTATATTTGTTCTGTTTTGGTATTGGTATTGATGTTTGTTTGTTTTTTTTAATTTTTACTGCACAGATTTATTTATAATTGTTGTTTTAGTTTTAGTAAGAAAAAAACCGATTGTAATTAAGAAGAAGCTTCGAGCGTCTTACACTGTTTTTTGGAATTTACAGCTGAAAAACTTCTCCCTTGCCATTGTTCCTGTGGTCCATGGTATACTCTCTTTTAGATTTTCTCTTATTTGTCTTTGAAAATTGCATCAAGAGATAACGTAACTGATTCTTCTTCAATGTCCATGGAATATAAAGTCTTCCAGCTGGACATGTAATCCAATGAATTACCAATTATTGATTGTTGACAACTTCACTTATGTATTTGAGATTGCAGTGATAATGTCCGGGGAGTTGAGAAACTATCTTAATGAACTCCCATGATCTTTATCTTCTCTAAGTTGCATACTTTGCTTTGTTTCCTTAAATATTTTTAATATTTTAGTTCTATAGCATTTGTAGGCGGATAAATCTTTTGCATTAAAGGCTTAATTTATGAAAAGACGGAATTTGAAAGCGTAATAGAAGCTTTTAGCGGCATCACTTCGTGGTTTTCAGAGACAAAAAAGAGCATGTTATCTTAGTGAATCGAAATTTAATATTGGTTAGTTTGTTTTTATCTCATCTTTCGTAAGGTTTAACTTATTCAATTCCTGATAATGTGTATAGTAATGGACCAATGGTAATAGAAATCAATGTTTTGTCCAATTTTTTTTCCTTATTGTTATTTTTTAATCTTCTTTGTGGTTTTAGGGTTCTTGGTAAATTGTATTGTTCTTATCTTTTATTTTTGAATCTCTAGGTTTTTCTAAACTCTTTATTTATTTAAGCTTTTCGAAAAATTATGCAGATGGAACTGTTTAATTAGTTAGGTTTTTTTTTTGGTGTAGAGGGTTCTTGTGTTGTTGAAGTATGTACCAGGCAATATTTTTGCGACAGGTAATATGCTCTGCAATTGCTAACTTGAAGATTTCTCCAAAAACATGTAGTTTAACAATGGGTTGTGCCTTTGTAATCATAAATAACACTTAGTCATGTGTTCAGATGGTCTTTTAGAGCACTCCAGTCACTCTTGGATAAATAGTTTTACGTTTTCGCTATTGAAAGCTGCAGATTACCATATGTTCTGACATCCTATCGAATGGAACTTGAGATATAGGTATATATATAAGCATTTCTAAATATTCTGAAGCTGGATAAATATGATCAGTGCATCTTAGTGTTAGACAAATATGATCAGCAAATTTAAGTAGAAGTGGAGATTCAAATAATTAGTTTTTTAGATTTAGATAAGTCCTTACCTATTAGACTTTATTATTGATTCTATTTTGCAACTATATCCATACAGAGAAAAGAAAGAATAGGAAATGAGAAAAGGATATGGCAATGATATCAGTATGGTTGATAGTTCTTTTTTGATTATGATGTTTTTTGTCCTCCAGGTTAAAGGAACCGGACCTGAAATGTGAGTTGGACACCTTATTATGTGAGTGCCAAATCATGTTGCAGTTCAGTTAGACACTTAGATGGGATTTTTATTGCACAAATTTATTTATAATTGTTGTTTTTAGTTTTAGTAAGAAGAAACCGATTGAAATTAAGAAGAAGCTTCAGGCATCTTACATGATTTTTGGGATAGCTGAAAAGCTTCGACCTCGCCATTGCTCATGTGGTCCATGACATACTCTCTTTTAGATTTTCTCTTATTTGTCTTCGAAAATTACATCGAGAGATAACGTAACTTATTCTTTTTCAATATCCATGGAATATAAAGTCTTCCATCTGGACATGTAATCCAATGAATTACTAGTTATTGATTGTTGACTACTTCACTTCTGTGCTTGAGGTTGCAGTGATGATATCCGGAGAGTTGAGCAACTATCTTAATGAACTCCCGATATCTTTATATTCTCTAAGTTACATACTTTGCTTTGTTTCCTTAATGATTTTTAATACTTTAGTTCTATAGCATTTGCAGGAGGATAAATATTTTGCATTAGAGGCTTAATTTATGAAAAGATGGAATTTGAGATCGTAATATAAGCTTTAAGCGGCATCATTTCGTGGTTTTCAGAGACAAAAAAGAGCATGTTATCTTAGTGAATCGAAATTTAATATTGGTTAGTTTGTATTTCTCTCATCTTTCGTAAGGTTTAACTTATTCAATTCCTGATAATATGAATAGTAATGGACCGATAGTAATAGAAATCAGTGTTTTGTCCAATTATTTTTCCTTATTGTTCTTTTTTCATCTTCTTTGTTTGGGGGTTTTAGGGTTCTTGGTAAATCGTATTGTTCTTATCTTTTGTTTTTAAATCTCTAGATTTTTCTGAAACTCTTGATTTATTTAAGCTTTTTGAAAAATTATGCAGATGAAACTGTTTAATTAGTTAGGTTATTCTTTTTGTTGTAGAGGGTTCCTGTGCTGTTGAAGTATGTACCAGAAAACATTTTTGCGACAGGTAATATGCTCTGCAATTGCTAACTTGAAGATTTCTCCAAAAGCATGCAGTTTAATAATGGGTTGTGCCTTTGTAATCATAAATAACATGAAGTCATGTGTTCAGATGGTCTTTTAGAGCATTTCAGTCACTCTTGGACAAATAGTTTTACATTTTCGCTAATGAAAGCTGCAGATTACCATATGTTCTGACATCATATCGAATGAAACTTGAGCAATAGGTAGATATCTATAAGCATTTCTAAATATTTTGAAGCTGGATAAATATGATTAGTGCATCTAAGTGCTAGACAAATATGATCAGCACATTTAAGTAGAATTGGAGATTCAAATAATTAGTTTTTTATATTTAGATAAGTCCTTACCTATTAGAATTTATTATTGATTTTATTTTTCAACTATCCATATAGAAAAAAGAAAGAATAGGAAGTGATAAAAGGATATGGAAAGGATATCAGTATGGTTGATAGTTCTTTTTTTATTATGACATTTTTTGTCCTTCAGATAAAAGGAACCGTACCTAAAATGTGACTTGGACACCTTATTATGTGAGTGTCAAATCAGGTTGCAGTTCAGTTAGACACTTAGATGGAATATTTGGATCTGCCAATATGAATGAAGATCTATAAATGTTACAGTACAATGGCATATGTCTTAGTGCAAGGGTACCTGTTGACTCAATTGTTTTCATTTTTCTGTGATTTGGTTTCAAGCTTTGGTCTGTATGTTATGTCATACAAAAAAATGAGTTGTTTTTTCTTTGTTTTAAGTATATTTTGTTATAATTGGAATTGTTGAATTATTTTATTATTAATATAATACTAAACATATTATTGTATGATTTTCACTAAATCACAAAGCCAGCGAGTTTGCAAGATAACAAGTTCATTGGTGGTTGACTAAGAAGATACCATACGATTCTAATGTATAAACATAGTTCTATTAATTTTGTATTATGCAGACTTGCAATAGAATAGAGAAATACAAAGTCGTGTGAGATGCAATGTCTATGATATTTCTAAAGCATGGGAAGATCTTAACGTTGACACTGCAGGCACACATGTATGTCAGAATATGTAACAACAAAATTCCTCCAACAAAATTCCTCCAACACTCTCTCAATTGATGTAGTCCAGTAATAGTATGAGATGGATGCTGAAAAGGTGGCTTCTGGCATTTTTGTTCGCTCTTCTTGGTGTATCTCTTTATGCCTATGGATCACTTGCATTCAAGTATCATTATTTTAAACCCCATTATATTAAATCTCACTTACATTAAGAAATGTTGTATGTTGGCTTAGCTCAAATGGTAGAGCGCATGGTTGTAAACCATGTAGTTGTTGGTTCGATTCCAACATATGGCACAATTATTTGAGCATACTAAAATATTACATGCTTTCGATAGCAATACCATCTCTACAATACTATACAAAAAATCATGTCATTTATCAAGCTTGGCACCCATTTTGCAAAATAACTCCAATAGTCCTAACATTACCAAATATCATCTTTCTTTAATAGTGTAATGGTGATTTGTAGATAGTATAGTACCATAGTTGAAGACTAGATAGGAAACACACCTTGCATTAAGTTGTTGCATAAAATAAACAACATGTAAATTTAGAAAGCCCTTCTAAATTCTTCAGGATATTTGTACCAAAATATTTCTTAATGTTTTGTTCCCCGGTCCGAATAATGCTATTGTCCTATGTTAATAAGGTCATGACTTTTGAAAGGTGAAACAATTGAAAGTTAGAAATGTAGACTACATTCTAAGTCCCAAATTCCAATACTTCATATTTAATTTGCACTACCATATGTTTAAAAAACTTGATACAGAAAATAAAACAAATGTAATGGTTGCAAGTCGGTTGTTGGTACTTGATATTTTTGAGATTAATATAGGATATGTATGTTTCATCTACAAGTGCAATACTGGATAGAAAATATTTGAAAATTTAACGAACTGTAACATAAAGGAATATCATCAGTAGATGAATAAACAAGGAGAAGCATAGGCGATAAGATTATTGGAAATACATATACCTTTGAGGGACATCCTGATTTTAGAAGCACGAAAATTGAAATTTTCTTATAAAGATAGATTTGATTAGATATTTTTTAGGACGATGAAATAGCCCGTGCGAAGCAATAGTAACACCTAATCATGAAAAAAAAATCATGTCACTGATGATAACTCTTCTGATTCATCCTTCCCAAAAAATTCGCGAAAACTTGAGTTCATTTTCCAAACAGATCTACTCATCGTACAATCAGGATTTCAATAATATTTTCTTTCAGTTTGTTGTTAATTCATTATAACGTAGGAAATATATAAAGATCGAAATGAAGTTTGATGATCTACTACTTCGAATTTGAATACATTCAGGTGAAAAAGAAGATAGATAGGATAAAACTTTTATATTTTGAAGCAGGTTAGATAGAATTGATGACTGGTGCTCTAGCTCTACTACTTAACATTTTTTTTTTTGATCGGTAAATTAATTTATTGAGAAAAGGGAAAATGTTTACAAATCATGAACACAAGAAAACAAACTGACTCCAACGAAGAGGAAAGATCAGCTGAAAAACCTAACAGCATAAACCCAACAAACAAAATACACCAAACTTAAACGAACTTAAACGAAAAGATCAGAGCGGTTCAAACACGACATCTTTCCACTTCAACATGAATTGTGTCAGTGACACCCCTCTGAAAGCAGCCTGAAGGTACAACCAATAAGCAGTTGTGAATTTGATTTTTTCGATGAGCTTCGGAATCGTCTGCGACTTGTTTTTGAAAACTCGGTTGTTTCTTTCCTTCCACATGGTCCAAATGATTGCAGCTGTCAGAGTTTTCACCACAAGAGCTTTCCTTGACTTACTGTAAGGTCTAGGCCAAGAGTTCATAGCAATGTGAATTGAAGGAGGCAGCATCCATATTATCTTAAACTCATCTTTGAAGAAGTTCCATATATGATTGGCTATGTCGCAGTGGAGAAGAAGATGTATTGAAGTTTCCTCATTTTTATTTTATTGACCACACACATAATGGGGATGCCAATAAGAAAAAACAATGATAGCCTAATATCATCCCGCCAACTTAGTGTGAACGACTTCAGCCCGTGCAAAGCATAGGCGCAACATCTTGTGAAGATAGATTAGGATAGATATTGTTTGGGATGATGAAATAGCCTGTGCAAAGCAATAGTAACACCTATCCAAAAAATCATGGGAAAAAAAAATCATGTCACGGATGCTAACTCTTTTGATTCAGCCTACCCAAAATTTTTTTGTGAAAACTTGAGTTCATTTTCAAAACAGATCTACTCATCGTACAATCAAGACTTCAATAATATTTTATTTCAGTTTGTTGTTAATTCGTTATGATGTAGTAAATATATAGAGATCGAAATGAAGTTTGATGATTGTAGTTGCAGGAAATCCCACAATACATCCCTCACAAGAATTCATAATAATCAACATATCTTTATGACTAAAAACAACACTTTTTATTAATTGAATCAAGAAATTTTACAAGAAGGAAATGAAATCGAGAATACAACACTGTTTTTGACTTTCTCTCTCCTCAAAACTTTCTCAACACTCCAAAAATTATCTCTCTCTTCCTTATGCCTATTCGGCTCTTTATATAGGGTTTTACATAGTGGACGACAGCTAAGCTGTCCTTTATTTTCGGATCTAACCTTGCGATATTCACAACTATATAAATGTTAATTTCGCAAGCATCTTAAATTTCGTTAGATCGTCACACTTTTCTCATGTTTACGCTGTCGTCATCCGTTATGTTATTTCTGAAATCACTTTGCGACGTCTTCGCAATGTTGTTGATGAAGATTTCGCAAGTGTGTTGTTGTTGCAATATTCTGATCATACATCTTGCCTCTTCTCATGTCTTCTCTGCGAAGGGGAGAATATCATGAGAATTTGTACTTCATAATGCCGCAGGTGTTCATTTTCCTATATTATTCTCCCGACAAGGTTCCGTGAATTAAGTATAACCGCCTATATGTGTCAAATACTCCTCTACTCACCGGCACGTTCATTGTCATCCAGTCATCATTCTTTTGTCTATTTAAGGAGAGATCTAGTAAATGGATAATTTTCTTCTTTTATTTCTCCGTCTTCCTCATCTCTACGCTTTCGGTAAGGCCTCATCGTCTGCAACTTTCTTATTTTGAAGGTTCTTCTGCTGCTGCTTTCATGGAGTCATCAAGGTGGATATTCTTCTGATTTTGCTGAAATCGATTTTGTTTATTGAAGTTATCTTATCTAACTTTATTCGATTCTATGTAATTCCCATACTATTTATGTTTCAACAGAATCACCTCTAATACCAGATTTTCAGTCCAAAACCCTAATGCTCCCAAAGAATCGCAGCCCAAAGTCGCTGTAAACAAAAGAAAGTCTGGGAATCGCAAGGTAGTAAGAAACACTTATTCTTTAAATAACAATATTGTTGCCTCTGCTTCTTATCTGGATTGTGATTCGCAGGGTGATGGAGATTCCAACAAGCCTCCCAAGAAATCTCGCCATCTTAAGACCATTGAAACTTCTATTCTATTTTCTTCACTTATCCCTTCAAAATCTCCTGCAATAACTTCGCAAACTGAATCCTTACTTCTTATTCACGAAAATGTTTCCTCAGATTTCACCCCTTCGACCGATCTTCTAGTGAATAAAACCTTTCTTATTAACCCTTCTGCGAATGAAACCACCTTTTATCGTGTTGTTAATGCTTCTCAAGTCGACTCCTACTTAATCTCAATTACTAATCCTCCTCAAACCTCACCTTCATTCATCTTCTATCATTACCACTTCTTCATCTGAATCTCTTCCTTTTTGTAAAGAGATTGTGGAAGGAATAGATATTGCTTTTAAAGTGTTATCTGACATTCTGGATGATGTTAAGAAGTCTCATACTGATCCTATCAAGTATGGCGTCTGCGATATTTTGAGTAAATATTTTGGTTCTGAAAGAAATGTTTCGCAAATAGATATGGAGAAAGAAATTGAAGTTTTGAAAGAGAATCTACAAACCAAGACTTTGGAATGTAGCAATCTTCGTCTTGAGGACCAAAAGTTCCGAAATTCCTCGCTAGATTGTGATAACCTTCGCAAGAAGAATAAGGAGCTACAAGGTACAAATTTCTTAACTTTTCTCTTGACTTATCCTTTTCAATAAATTTGTTCTTTCTGAATTCAACTTTCTTAAAATCCTTTGTTCGCCTTTAAGTTTTAAACCAGAAACGAATAATGGAGAGATATCAATTTGAATCCATCGCTGAAGAAGCCCGTGTGGACAGAGATATTTGTATGGATCAATATAATCAATTAGATAACCTTCATACATATTCTGTTGATCAAATAGATAATCTTACCAAAGAGAATACTCAATTAGTTCAGAAGCAAAACTTATTAAGTAGTGAAATATCTCGCCTCTCATATTCTTTAACTAAGGCTAACTTGGAGATGGAAACTTTATCAGATGAGAATAAGACCTTATCTCAAGAGAAACGAGCTCTTTTAAATAAAGTGGCGATCTCTTCGCAGCAACATAACATTTGTCAAAAAGTATGTAATGATCAAGAACAGTCTCTTTACTCTTTGAGAAGTAAACTTAAATAAATAACAGAGTCATCTGCTGCTGAGAGGTATGAACTTATCCGAGGAAGAATAGCTTTAAGTGTTAAAGTAAGTCAACTCAAGGACCAATACTCCAAACTAGAAGAATCATATACTTCTCTTGCGAAGGAAAACGCCTCACTTATTTCTAAAGAAAATAATTTTCAATCTCGTTTGAAAGGTTTAGTCGGAGATAAATTTGATGATGCAATGGACCGCTGGGAAGATAGTTGTCTGGCTCTAACTCAATATCTTGTTTCGCAAAAGGAAGGTAGTCATAAGAATTTGACTGCCTCAACCGTTTTTTATCTCTGTTAAGTCTTTGTGTAATATTTATTTGTGAATTCTTCATCTTAATGAACTTCTTGTATTCTATTTTTTCGCAGATTTTGAGAAAAAGCTTCATTCTTCCATTTCTGTTTTGGAGTCTAAACTGGCTAAAATTCTCAAATAGAATGCATTACTTGCCTCTCACATTGCTCGTTCTCGCGATCAAGCAGAAAGGATATTTGATTATCTTTCCTACTTCAAGAATATTCAAGATAGAAACCATCATAAGGCCCTTATTCTCCAAGTCCATCTCAAAGTTGAAGTTCTAGTGAATGACATCTTGTTGTCTAAGTCTCTTTCTCTTGTATCAGTCAAACCTTTGGAAGTATATGATGATAAAATTCCCCGTGCTGCTGATAGCGATTTTGACTATGAAAGTGGTGAAGAAGCTTTTTCTCAAGAATATTTCGCAAATGAGGAAGAAATCCCTCTTAAAGAAACAGTTGTTGGTGAGGTCCCAGATGAAGAAGAATCTAGAATGAATGAGTCAACTGTTGGTGATAACCCAAATGAAGAGGAATCCAGAGTAGACCAGAATAAGGATAATACTGGAGAAAATGATAAAGCTAGCGAAGAACGTCCACTATCTCCTTCTGGATAAACTAACTGTAGGAGCGGAATATCACAGCAAATGATAACTTACGAAATTGTGGAGAGAAAAGATATCTTGCGAGCAAAGAACATTTTGTGAGCAAAAGAAATCACGAGGAAAGCAAAAGAAGTTCGTGAAGTGAAGTTACGAAGCTTCGCAAGATAATTCTAAAATCCAAAATGGCGGGACAACACAACCGTCATATTTTGTAAGATCATATAAATAGCCATTTAGGCATGAGAGAAAGGAGAGACACATTTTGAGAGAGGGGATAATTTTAGGAGGAGAGAGAAATTTTTAGAGAGAGATGTATTTTCTTTATCATCTTCTTCCCCAAAATTCTAGAGCTCCAAATATCCATTAATGGTGTCTCAATTGTAAAATCATGTAATTACATACAATCACTAGTGAAGAATCGTGGATGTAGATCACATTGATCGAACCACGTAAAAATCTTTGTGTCTCCTTTTAGAATTTTAGTACTTTAATTCTTAGTTTCATATCAAATTAATTAGATTTAGGAATCATTTTAATGAATTCTTATGAGGGTGTAGTTGTGAGATAATCCGCAACTACATAATTTGCGCTAGAAACAGGGATGAGTAATGGATTCATCCTTCCTGTAACTTGTTGATTCAAGAAATTTTCATGAAGAAGAAGAAGAGAAGAAGAGATTTTGGGAGGAAAAGTTTTCATCCTCGCATAAAAATTAACAGATATGATAGATCATAACAGTCATATTCGCAGAAGGAAAAGAAATTCACATACTCAAAATTGCTCCAGTAAAATGCAATTTCAAAGATGGGAGTGAAACCAAATGAGTCTTCATCAATGATTTAGTGTCAAAAGGACAAATCTTTAACCTATTGTTCTATTTTACATTCATTTCCGAAGATTAAAATGTCAAATTTTGGGAATAGTCTCCATTGAAATAAGAACATCTTTATTAAACATTCGACTCTCTCTGGAAAACCTGATATAAAATGAGTTTTAATCATTGATTTGCAATAACCAAATTCTGTTTTACAACCCAAATTAACAGATTTTGAAAATGTTAAATGCTGAAATTTTTATTTGATTTACAGATTTACTCATCAATACAGTGAGAACTCAACAAAACATGTCTAACTTCTTTTTTGATTGTTCATTTTACAGCAAAGCACAACAAGAATCCGTTCTCGATAGTGATATATAGAAATATAACAAGAAACTTGAAGTTTGAAAGCCATAGCTTCGCAGCAAGCAATGGAACACAACGAAGTAATCTCGTGAGAACCAGACAGGTTGGTGCCTTCACAAACGCATCATCAGCAAAACAGTAAGAGAAATATGTCCCAAAGACCCAGCAATCTCGTAATTACCACATGAAACAACAAGCAAGAAGTAAAGTAAGGCATACTTTGTGAACAACAAAAGCTCACTTCGTCTGATCACCATCAGCAAATGACGAAGTTACAAAATTCAAGATTACTTGAGGGAAACCAAAGAAAAACAATAACCTGAAAAACCAATTAGCAAGACAAGAAGCAGTTAGCCATTAGTCAAGGAAATTTGAAGGGGAGAAAGATGATAGTTTGGGAGCACGAACAATCATTATAGTAAACTGAAATTATCATAATGGTTTGACGAAGCATCAATGAATTGCGAAGAAAAAATACACAGTTGCGAACAAACCAGCTCATACCCATCTCAATTCGCGTGAATCCTAGGAGAGAAATAGCAACAAGGAAAATGAGGCAAACATTAATCAAAGGACCATATGAAAACAAAAGGCAACTCATTCAAATTCAGAATGAAACAAGTCAATTTTTTGACCAAATGTCAGACAAATCAATTCATTAGCTTTTGCCAATAAAACAAAAGATACAGCAGGGAAGCAATTTACAGTGAAATCATCGTATCAAGAACAAAACTCTCAACTGAAGTGACATGATCTCAGGAAAGTGTTATGAAGAAGCTCAACCTACACAACAATTTTCAGCATCTCAATTTTCTAAGCAAAAACAAAAGAAAACAATCTATTTAAGCAAAAACAAAAGAAGTTTCTAAGAGTTCAGCTGCGAGTATGAAAACTCTTTTGTTCTCCAACAGTTTAAGGGCAAACATGGAAGTTTGGCCACCGGAGATGGGGAACATTCTGTACGAACAAAGAACTATGTGTAAGACAAAGAAATTAGCACCATCCAACAAATCTAAAACAGGAACCATATGAAGCTAACCTGCAAAGAATAACAATACTTGCGAAGTAAACTGTTCTTGAGAAGTTAAGCCAACTTGCGAGTAGGTGTTGCGAAGTTTGCTGACAAAAGCTATCACACAAAGACACGCTTCCAGTTATAAGCCATATTTAACAATACTTCCAATTTCGTAAGCCATAAAGGACAATACAGGAGAGGAGCAAATGATGAAAAGAAGAAATCACCTCAGTTTACATCAATAATAGTTCCAACAAAGTCAAACAAACGAAGAGCAAAGAATTACTTCAACAAAGTATCTAGGAAGGAGTTGAAAGAATAAAGATCAACAACATCAACATGACCACATCAGATGTTAGATACGAAGCCATAAAGAAACACAACAACTTAATGGGATCAGCAAGACAAATTCTTCTACTTCATTGCTATAAATTATTCAAATGTACAAGTAAAGGAAATGAAAGAATGGATCATCAACAGTAAACCAATTTGCGAAGAGAATTTACGAAGCAGTAGACAAAAAAGATTCATTTCAGAGAAGTCAATTTGCGAAGTAACACTATTTAGGGCAAATTAATTTAAGCTTGAAATTATTACCAAGAAGCACAACTACACCCTCAAAACTACCATAACCAGAGGGTTAAATCGAATTCCTCAAAACTCTCAAGAACATCAAATTTTAATGTATCTATGAATTTCAAGGGAAAATATGGAAGTCAAGATAGCACTTGTATTTTAGAGAAATCAAAATAAAGCATGCGCAGAGATGTTAACACAGAAGAGGAATCAATTCAATACCTGCGAAGTTAACGGATCTTGCGAAGTTAACAGATCTTGAGAACCTTCGTAAATCAAAGCTCCATTCACCGAAGTATCATCAATAAAGAGAGGATTCACAACAAAGTTTCATAATCATATGTGAAGATAAACTAGATCTCAGGAAGAATGAAGTGAAGCTGCGAGAACGAAATTGAAAGGATTGTAAAATCCAAAGATATTATACAGGCAAAGTTAAGATATTATCTTAAAAACCGATCAATTCAAATTCACAAAACAAGTTGGCTAGAGAGAATAGGAAGGAAATATGGCTTACTTTCACAAACAGAAGCTATCTCAAATGGTCAGCAGTAAGTGGAAGGGGTTTGATGACGCGGGTTCGAATCTCCACATTCGCATAAAATTTTTGCACTTCGCAAATATTTTCCATGCGAATGTTCGCAACACAAACAATTCTACTCCTTACACTTCGCAAATATTTACCTTGCGAACCTTTGCAGCATGAATTTATTTCCTTTGCAGATGTTAACTTCGTACAAATGTTTACTTCGCAGATGTTTGTCTATTTCGTGTAAATCATTACTTCGCAGATGATCGTTCGCTTGGTGCAAATTATTACTTCGCAAGATTTTTGGATATTTCGCAAGAAGAGAGTGGGAGATTATTTCACAAGAAATGGAAAGTCATATACTTCGCAAGAGATACCAACAAGCCATAAAAACGTAAGTACCATCTCCTTTAATACTTTATTTACGGAAGACAAAAGATTTTTGATTTATTTACTAAAAACGATATAATCGCAAAATTTCTACAATTTCTAAGATTTCAAAACATTTCAAAGATTTTTTAGATTGGTGAAAAGCGATACAATCGCAAGATTCTAAAATTACTTCATCGCAAAAATTAAAAGATCTCAAAAAATTTCAAAGACTTCAAAATTGCAAAAAATAGAGAAAATTCAATTCCTATATTTCTATAGAATAATTTTGATTTAAAGATGTGATATGAATACTTCTCATACTTCTTATACTAAACATTTCATGAAAACATTCAACATTTTATATACATGAAAAATTTACGACGAATTTTTAAAAGGCGAAAAAATACCGCCATTTACGAGAAACTTGTGAATAAAAGACCGCAATCTGTGATCAGCCTCCAAAAAAGAAAGAGAGCCGCAGAAAATTTTATACAGGCAAACCTTTGTGGCGTACAACCTAGTTCGCGAAGCTATATTTCGTAAGAGGCAAAGTCCTAAAGTAGGTCATTTAAGGGGGTACCTAAACGTGGCTAAGGGTAACCGGAACACCACCAAGGGCCCTTAGTACATGGTAAAAATTTTGGGGTACAACCCAATAATGGGGTACCTATCCGGGTTAGACACCTTGGATTCTCACCTAATCTAACGACATTACGCAATATAAAATGCGGTGTAAGAGGATTTAGGTTGGGCGACTAAGGCATACTGTCTTTCCCAAGAAGTGCAGAAAACGATCAAGGCGCCGAGGTACACGGTTGAGTCAAGAGTGCCGGGTGAGGTTGAACCACATCTGCCATTTTTGACAAGTCTTGGCAAATGATGTACTTGGCCCAAAGATACCCCATAGGGTGCAACCTCGTAACTATAAGCCCTATAGGAAAAAAGGATAAGAGGTTGCGATCAAAAGCTGGTTGTTGGCAGAACCGGATGGGAAGAGCTAACCTTGTATGGTCGATGTACGCTTCCTTGAAGGGGCAATCAGGGGGAAGATAAAGGGCAGCACCCTCCATTAGGGAGCTGATAAGTGTTATAAGACGCAAATGTCACGAGGCTTCTTGTTTGCGAAAACATAAAGGCTTGTCATATTTGTGCAACAAATGAAGTTCTGCGAGCCTTCTAAAAAAAATAAAAAAAAAAAGGAAGAAAGAATAAAGAACTCGCAGAACATAATAAAGTTAAGATGAGATCAATGGGTCGCTACATGAAAGTGTAGAGACGTCATGCGATTTCATCGCAAGACGGCAATGTCATGGGGCTTTATGTTCGCAAGAATATTTAGGCCTGTCATATTGTCGCAACAATTCCTGAAGAGGCTAAAATACTATACAAAAAAGATAAGGCAAGATCAATGGGTTTTTGCATGAAAGTGTAAGAACGTCCTGCGATTTTGTCGCTACAAAAGAGGTGGCAAAATAAGACCTTTACTTAGGAAGGCATGATAAGACCACAGCAATTAATGAAATTCATTACAATCATTGAAGAAGTTATACAAGAATATACATCATGAAGTTTTGAAGAGGAGACAACTTCGTCAAGATCATTGAAGAATTTTGAAGAGAATATATCTCAAAGAAGACAATTCCATCAAAGATCATTGAAGAATTTTGAAGACAACATATATCAAAGAAGACAATTCCATCAATATCATTGAAGAATTTTTATGTGAATATATATCACGAAGTCATACAGGAAGAGGCAATTTCAATCGCGAAAATACACAAGTAAACTTGCGAAGATGATTATATGAATAGGGGCAATTCAAAGATATATCAATTTTACTGCAGCAAAATGAGCTAAGTAACACAAACATTAACTATGCATTATAATAGATAAGTATTCACATCATACAAGCATCATACTTGCATCATACAAGCATCATATTTGCATCATACAAGCATCATATTTGCATCATACAAGCATCATACTCGCATCATTCAAGCATCATATTTGCATCATAAATGCATTGCATAAACATTTCATGGCATAAGAATCGCATACGCATTTCATAACATAATCATTACATAAATATTATATTCGCACAAGTATTGTACAAAATTTTACAGGAAAATACCATGAAACTTCGCAGAAAAATTCATAATTCGCAGGACTATTCAAAGTTCGTAACACTATATTCGCAACATTATATTCGCAACACTATGTTCGTAACACTATATTCGTAATAGTACATTCGCAACAGTAAGTTCGCAATAGTATATTCGCAACACTAAGTTCGCAGCACTATTTAGAAGTTCAGAAATTCGCAGAAAATCCCAAAAATTCACAGAAAAATTCAGAAATTTGCAGAAAAATTCAGAAGTTAGCAGGGTTACCACTTGAGGCAAAGGCAAGATAAGAATAGAGATGCAATTTAATTATTCAACATTTTCTCAAGGATTCTCCTTCATAGATAAAGAACAGAGGCAACTATGGATACCCAAGAAAATATTTGATGTTCTTTATCTTCTCAAAGAAGAATCCTCACCAAAAGTGGAATAATAATTTCACATGAACAGAGGCAATATTTATCACTCTCATCAAGGATATTTTATACTTCATATATAATTCGAGGATTAAATACTTCTTATACTTCTTAAGGATACTTCATACTTCTTATATATTCCGAGGATTGAGTATTTATTATACTTCTTCAAGGATATTTTATATTTTTTATACTTCATACTTCTTCAAGATTCTTCGCATACTTTATACTTCGCAAGATGATACTTCTAATTACTTCTTAAAGCTTCAGAACTTCGCAAAAGAATAGAGGCAAGTATATACTTTTCAAGACTAGTATTCTTTTGCTCGTTCCTTCATCAACAAAGATCAAAGACTACTACAACAACGGATTTTTTCTTAAAGATCGCTCTTCAAGCAATATTCAAGAAAAAAGAGGCAATATGTAGGAGCGGAATATCACAGCAAATGATAACTTACGAAATTGTGGAGAGAAAAGATATCTTGCGAGCAAAGAACATTTTGTGAGCAAAAGAAATCACGAGGAAAGCAAAAGAAGTTCGTGAAGTGAAGTTACGAAGCTTCGCAAGATAATTCTAAAATCCAAAATGGCGGGACAACACAACCGTCATATTTTGTAAGATCATATAAATAGCCATTTAGGCATGAGAGAAAGGAGAGACACATTTTGAGAGAGGGGATAATTTTAGGAGGAGAGAGAAATTTTTAGAGAGAGATGTATTTTCTTTATCATCTTCTTCCCCAAAATTCTAGAGCTCCAAATATCCATTAATGGTGTCTCAATTGTAAAATCATGTAATTACATACAATCACTAGTGAAGAATCGTGGATGTAGATCACATTGATCGAACCACGTAAAAATCTTTGTGTCTCCTTTTAGAATTTTAGTACTTTAATTCTTAGTTTCATATCAAATTAATTAGATTTAGGAATCATTTTAATGAATTCTTATGAGGGTGTAGTTGTGAGATAATCCGCAACTACACTAACACTGAAGTCTGAGCTTTAGTTTTAATTTTTTGAATTACTTCTTCTTCTTCTTTTCTTGCGAATTATGTATTTCAGTCAACTTTGAGATTCATTTCCTCTTTTAGTATTTTGTATGCTTGCGAGAAACATAATGACATCTGGTTTATTAATTCCCATACTTGCCTCTCATTATATTTCTTGCGATGAACAAATTTTTCTTGCATCAAGAATAGTTAATTTTTATAAATTTTATGTTTTGTCATGTGGTCTTATTTTGCCTTCCTAGTTAAAGGTCTTATTTTGCCACCTCTTGTCATTGCGACAAAATCGCAGGACGTCCTTACATTTTAGTGTAAAGACCCCTTGATCTTGCCTTAACTCTCTCTATTTCATTGAAATTTTTGTTGCGACAATATGACAGGCCTAAAAAAATCTCGCGAAAATAAAGCCCCATGACATTGCCGTCTTGCGACGAAATCGCAGGACGTCCTTACACTTGCATGTAATGACCCATTGATATCGTCTTATCTTTTTTTTTTTATTGTAATATTTCCCCTTCAGGATTGTCGCACAAATATGACAAGCCTTGATACTCCCGTGAGTAAAACTCCTCATGACATTTGTGTCTTAAGACACTTATCAGCTCCCTAATGGAGGGTGCCGCCCTTATCTTCCCCCTGGTTGCCCCTTCAAGGAGACGTACTTCTGCCATACAAGGCTAGCTCCTCCCATCCAGTCTTGACAACAACCAGTTGTTTTCACAGCCTCTTATCCCTTTTCCTATATGGCTTATGGTTACGAGACTGCACCCTAAGTGGGGTTTTCTTCAGGCCGAATGCATCATAGCCAAGACTTATCAATAATGGCAAGGTACGCTCCAGATGCCCCGGGCACTCTTGACTCAACCGTGTACCTCGGAGCCTTGGTTATATTATGCACACCTTAGGAGAGTCCTTATTACCCTAGTCGCCCAACTCAAGTCATATGCTTAAGTTGAGAATCCAAGGTGCCTCTCCTGGATCGGTTTTTATTGACCCCAAATCTCCATGGCTCAGGTTCCAGTATCGGTGTAACCTTTTCGCTGAGCCATGCAACAGGTACCCCCTTCTATGACTCACTTTAGGTCTTACATTTGCCTCTTGCGAAATTTTAATCTCGCGGACTTGGGTGCACGCCATAGTAGGTTCTCCCCATTCTAATATGTCATTAATCTCTGCGAAATGTTCACACATTGTCATTCTGTTTTGGATGTTTGTAATTTTGGAATTTCTCTTCCATAAGATTTTCACAAATATTCCTTTTGTTTCAATCATACATTGCTTCGCAATCTACCCTTTCCCAAAATCTTTTATTGGTAATACTTCTTTAGATATAATATGTTCCATGGTCTCCCAAGTCTTTGACCCACATCTCTACCCTCTGGGTCCATCAACTTATATGCCCCTGTTCCAACTATTTCTTTAATTATATAAGGTCTGTCCCATTTTCTTGCAAGTTTTCCGCCATTTTCTCGCCGGTATATTGGTGTTTCTCGCAGCACCAAATCCCCTTGTTGAAATTCACGTTTTTTGACACATTTATTAAACTCTCGGGCTAATCTTCGCTGGTAAATTTTCATATGTTGTAGTGCTTTTTCTCTCTTATAATTAATCAAGTTTGGTTTTCATTCCTGCACTTAGGTTTTTCTCCCAAGCTTCTCGCCTAGTTGTGGGAATAACGACTTCTGTTGGTAGCACAGCTTCAACTCCATATGTTAAACAAAAAGGTGACATTCCCGTAGCTTCTCGCCTAGTTGTGTTGTAATCCCATACTGCATTATTCACCTATTCGCTCGATGCTCTATTTTGTCCTTCTAATTTCTTCTTCAATATATCTGCGATTGTCTTATTTGTTGCTTCTGCTTTCCCATTAGCCTATGGATATAGAGGGGTGGATTTTCCACACTTTTTCTTAAATGCATTGAGTAACATTTCTATGTTCTGCCCTTCAAACTATTTCCCATTATCATATACTAATTGTGCTGGAATTCCAAATCTGCAAATGATATTCTCAAATATGAACGTGAAGATGTCTTTGTCGCGAATATGCTGTATTGCTTTCACTTCTGCCCACTTTGTGAAATAATCTGTAGCAACAATTAAATATCTCCTTTATACAGATCCTGGTAAAAACGGTCCCACAATGTCTAAACCCCACTTTCCAAAGGGCCACACTTGTTGAAGATGTTAATTTTGCTCCAGGTGCATGTATTTTCTTTCCGTGCCGCTGACAATCTTCGCAACATCTTGATATTTGCTTCGCATCTTCATGCATATATGGCCAATAATAACCTTGCATTTTTGCTCTGTATGCTAAAGATCTTCCTCCGCTATGGTTGCCAGCGTCCCTAAAATGTAACATCTTTAATATCCCTTCTCCTTCTTTTCGTGTTAGACATCTAAGTGATGGTCCGTTAAAGGATCTTCGATATAATACTCCATCTCTTAATTCATAATTTGTCGCACGGATTTTTAACTTGTGTGTATCCAATCTATTCCTTGGTGTTTCTCCTTTCGCCAAGTATGCATGAAGTTCTGTTCTCCAGTCTTCTATATCAGGCATTTGTTATTCTTCTCCACTTTCTATTATCATTACATCTACTTCTTCCTCTTCTTCTTTGTTTACTGATAGTAATAAAAGTGTCTGTATCTTTATGCATCTCGCATTTGGGTTCGTCATCATACTTGAAATGAAAGCATAAGCATCTGCAAGTCTATTATCTTTCCTTGATATATGTCTCCATTTTATTCTTGGGATTTTCGCTGATAATTCTTCAACAAGTCTCTTGTATTTTTTCAAGGATGGTTCATTTATAACATACTCTCCTTTAATTTGGCGAATAACTAGCTGCGACTCACTGGTGATCCTCACATTTCCCAATTTCATTTCTATTGCGAATTTTAGGGCATGTATCACAACTTCATATTTTGTTTCATTATTAGTGGATGCGAACTCCAATCTGAATGAAAAAGCTATCTTATTTCCTTCTAGAGAAATCAGGACAACTCCAACTCCATTACCTTCCCCATTTGAAGATCCATCTACCAATATTTCTCATCTATCGGGTTCTATCAATAGATCTCTTGGATTTCCATGTTCCTCTTCTACATACATCATTTCCTCCACAGCTTCATCATCTTCTAGAGGAAATTCTGCTAAGAAGTCTGCGACAACCTATGATTTTGGTGAAGACAATATTTTATACTTAATTTTGAAATGTCCTACTTGTGCATTCCATCTCTCCACCCTGCCTGACCTTTTTGAGTTCTTCGTCACCGATTCAATTGGTACCTTTGTCAAAACCCTTATTTTGTGTGCCTGAAAATATATGAGAAGCTTAAACGCTGCATAAAATAATGCCAGAATTAATTTTTTAATTTTTGAATAATTTTTCTCTGCGTCATTGAGCATTTTGCTGATGCAATAAATTAGTTTTTCAACACCTGCATCCATTCGTAATAGCACATCACTCAATGCATGCGAAGTTGTCGCAAGATAGATTAATAGTTCTTCTCTTGGCTCTGCCTTTTGCAAAATAGATATATTCATCAGATGTGCTTTTATTCCTTGGAAAGCTCTCTCACATTCATCTGTCCACCTGAATTTTGTACCCTTTTTGAGTATATTGAAAAAATGTTTACATTTATCTGATGATCGAGAAATGAATCTTCCCAACGAAGCCAAGAGTCCGTTTAACTTCTGTATATCCTTCATCATCGCTGGTGTTGGCATATCACGAATTTCTTGCACCTTCTCTGGATCAACTTGTATTCCTTCTTTTGATACAATATAGCTTAAAAAAATTCCTAACGCCACCCAAAAAATACACTTCTCTGGATTTACTTTGATGTTAAAGTGCCGCATCTGATCAAAAATTTCTTTTAGATCTTGTACATGATCTTTAGCTTCTTTACTTTTTATTAACATGTCATCTACATACACCTCTAATGTTTTGTGTATCAATTTTTCGAATACTTTCTCCACCATCCTTTGGTATGTTGCTCCAGCATTTCGCAAACCAAATGGCATTTTTGTATAACAATATAACCCTTTTTGAGCGAAAAAGGCAATGTGTTCTTGATCTTCTTCAGCGAGAGGTATTTGATTGTAACCTTTGTACCCATCTAGAGAAGATATTCTATCATTTCCCGCCGCTGACTCAACCATTTGTGGGATATTTGGTAATGGAAAACTATCTTTCGGACAAGCTTGGTTTAGATCATTAAAGTCTATACAAACTCTTATCCCTTTATTCTTCTTTGGGACTACAACCATGTTTTCTATCCACTCTGGATACTTGGCTTGTCTTATAATTCATGCATCAAGCATCTTCTGCATCTTTTCTTCTATTTGCGGATGATATGTTGTTGCGATTTTTCTTATTCTTTGTTTAAATGGTCTTACATTTTTGTCCATCTCCAACCTATGACACGCCACATACGGATCTATTCCAGGAATCTCATCCATGTTCCATGCGAAAATATCTTTGTATTCTCGTAAAAGATTAATAGTTCTTTCATCTTCATCTTCCTCCATCTTGGTCCCAATTCTTAGCATTTTGGGTTCTTCTTTAGTTCCAACATTCACTTCTTTTGTTGGTTCTGCTGCGGTGTAACTGGACTTAGGTTCTTCCATGGGTGTTGGCTCTTTTATCACTTTCGCAAGTTCGTTTCCTTATTCTGAAATTTCACTGGGTATTCCTTTCCTTTCCTCTGCTCTAATCATGTAAATTTTAAACTCTTCTTGTTTCTTCGCCTCTTTCGCCATTTTTCTGAGAACTTTTCGCTTCTTTGGTCGTTCTTCATAATGCTTCACTTCAATTTGATAACACAATTTCGCACTATCAGTTGTAGTTGCAGAATAACCTACAACTACACCCTCAATAGAATTAGTAAAAACTAAAGAAGTTCTTGATGATGAATAACAATTTTCTTATTAATGTTCTCAATTGATTACAAAGAAGTATCTAAATGGAATTAGAATAGTTACAACTTTCTCTATTCTCTTTCCTAAGATTTTTTATAACACTCACTAAAAGAACCTCTCGAATTTTACATTTGAACTCCTATTTATAGTAAAACTTATACAACTGTATATGAATTGCGATAGTATCGCAATTCATACTCGCAAAATTACTTCATCCTCGCAAAACTTCATATTTCTCCGCGCTACTTCTATCATCATATCATTTTATAACTCTTTTCTCCTTTATTTATTACGATACTCGTGAACTATTATCTTGCGATATTCAGTACTTACATCTTGCCTCTTCTCATGTCAATTCTACGAAGAAGAAATGTCATGAGAATCCCTATTCTCGTAAATTTAGTGTAGTTATTACCACCCATCAAGTTCGCAACACGTCTTTTTACTTTCCCTTATCTTTCTGACACGTTTCTTCGTAACCGTTCTTTTCAACCGTTCACGCTTACTCGTATTAATGAGTTTTTATTTTCATCAAACTCTCTTATAAATATAATCCTTTGTTTTTGGTTTTTATTCTCTTCATCTTCTTCATCACTTCTGCCTCTGCAATCTCTTCTATCTTTTTTCCTTTCTATTTTCCCTCTTATATTCAATGGCACCAAAGAAGAAAACTATTGAACAAATTAATGCGGAACTTGCTGATAGAGATCTTATTCTCTCTGAGATTGAAGGTTATGATAATGTATCTTCTCTCTGTGTGAAGCTCTTTACCAACTATGTTTGGGATGATCAGAGAATTTTAATCTCACGAGGTCAAATCCTCGCAGGTCTTCCTCTTCCTCTTTATGATGTTAACTTTCCTTTATTCTACGAAATTATTTCCCACCCCAATTTTTCTTGTGCCATTTACCAATTGACTGGTGATTGTATTCGCCTCTTAGTTGAATTTGCAAATCGTGCCGCTTTTGGGAAATCTTTGTATTCAGTTGATCTTAGAAAACCTGGATTTGAAAATATAGAAATTATTGCTGCGAATTATACAGTTGAGGGTTTCTTCAAAAATTACACATTAATTCCTGCGAGGAAATAAGATAATCGTTGGGGTGTTCGTCTTCATCGTAAAGCTAATATCGCAACAGATGATCTTCTCATGCACGATATTGATTATGCTTCAGGAAATAATAAGACACCTCGTCGTTCTAATGATGAAGATTGGTATAAGTACCCTTTAATATTATAGGGTTCTTATATTACTGGGATAGTAGAACTTCCTGCGAACCTTCGTAACCGCTATTATCAACCTTGGGTTTTTAGAAATGTATGTACTTCCATCTCCTTATATTTTTGTTACCCTTTAATTTCAAATGAGGTAAGAAACACTCTTGTATTTTTCTAAACAATATATTGTTGCCTCTGTTTCTTATCCTTATTTGAATTTACAGGTTCCACTTCTTCCGAGATTGCTGCGAGTGAAAATAAGAGTTCTACTTATTCTAAAAGGCTTACTGCAAGACAACAAACTCTTCGTTCTGCTAAGGTTACCCAAGTTTCTGGTAGTCAAGATGATGCTCTTCGCAAAGGGAAAAGGAAACTTCAAGATGTTGTTTACGAGAGGAGAAAGAAGAAACTCTCAACCAAGTCTCATTCCAATGTAATTTCTTCTAATGAGAATATTGAGGAAGATCTTGGTGATGAAGATGATAAATTTCCTGAGAAGGAATTTAGTTCTGATTCCGATACTCTTTCTGATAAAGGAGATAATGATAATGATGTTGATGAAGGTGGAAATGAAGATTACAGTATCCCAGAAACTTTTGCCTCATCAATGGTTAGCATCTCCGAGGCTTTCTTTCATTCTTCTCGTGGATTAGGAAATTCTCCTACAGCGAATGCTCGCAAACTTATTGCGAAGGCTTGTAAAGTTCCTATTGTAATTGATAATAACTCCCTCAAAGGAATTTCAAGATTCGTCTCTCCTGCTTCATTATATGTTTTAGGTAGCATGGTAAGTTTCTTCTCTATTCCTTGTTTATTTCCCTTATTTTGTTGATTTCTAACCCCCTTTTTTTCTTGTTTAGGTTGGAAGAGTTAGTTGTGCAGCTGCTTCTAATTGGGAAAGATGCCATTCTATTGCTTTGAGAAGAAAACTTTGAATCGTTGTAGGAAGTTAGAGGTTGAAAATTCAAATCTCCGTCCAGAGAGAAGATTTAAATATTGATAACACAGAATTAATATCCCGTCACGAAGATAATTCACAATCTGCGAGCATCGCAATTGATAATTCTTCTCTTCTTGAGGAGAATAATCAATTAAAGCTTGAAAATTCTTCTCTTTGTAATGATAAGAAGCAACTAGAAGGTAAATTCTTTGCGATGGTAATTATTTTGGTTACTTTTCCTTCGTAATTTGCTAACCAATTCCTTAATTTCTCTCCTTGCTGCAGAAAATTATGCGAAGATGAATAATGATCTGGAAACTATGCTTGCTAATCGTAATAAGAAAATTTATGACTTGAGATCTCATCTTCTAATTTCCCAGCATAACCATAGTTTATATGTTAAGCGTTTTCGAGCTAAGATGACTCACAAGATTTGCGAAGATAATGAAATTCCTCTCAAGAAGTACCATACGCTCCTTTCTGAAGAAATTCTCAAGATACTCCATATCTGGAAATCTCTCAAAGTGAAGTTGAAAATGATAGTGAAGTTGAAGAAGAAGATCATTTTGATGGGAATAGATCGCCTGAAAAATAACTTCACTCTTTTTTATATATATCTGTTCTGTAACTTCACTCTTTTTGTATGTCTGTTCTGTTTCTTTTCAATACAACACTTTCTTCTTGATTGCACTTTGAATCAATCCAACAATTTCTTTTTCAAAGCTTAATTTGAATTAATCTTTCTTTGATGTTTGTTTCCCTTATTTGCATAACTTGATCATGTGGAGAGAAATAATATATCTTAAAGACTTAGCTTAGTATTCCTTTTCCCCTTATTATTGCTCTTCAGATGATCAACTCTTGCTGGAAGTATTAGAATATCCTTCTCAATTTATCTTACGAAGTTTTGTCTGATTGTGATTATGAATAAAAAGTCCTCCCTTTGAAGTATAAGAAATATGAGCCTTTTGCCTTTTGCAGAATGTTGCGAGGTAAATAATAAATCTCCCCTTGAAGTATAAGAAGTATGAAGTATACGAAATATGAAATATCCTTAAGAAGTATAAAATATCTTTGAAGAAGTATTAGCAGTATCAAATTCATGAAGAATTGCCCAATATATGAAGAAGTATAAGAATTGTATGAAGAAGTATAATAAGTACTTAACCTTCGCAAAATTAAATATCCATTGAAGAAGTATAATAAATATGATATACTCTTGAAGAAGTATAAATAGTATTGAATTTGTAGAAAAATATTCAATATATGGAGAAGTATAAGAAGTATTTAACTCTCGTAACATTTTACGAGTATGAAATTATATGTATTTGATTACTATCAAAATCGCATCTTTTGTTAAGTCTTCGTGATAATTATTCAATGATGTTATCTTCTTTGATAGGACTTTTTGTAAAAATTCTTCAATGGTATTGACGAAGCTGTCTTCTCTTCAAATCTTCATAATGTATATTCTTGTATAATTTCTTCAATGGTATTGACGAAGCTGTCTTCTCTTCAAATCTTCATAATGTATATTCTTGTATAATTTCTTCAATGATATTGATGCAATGAATTTCATTAATTTCTGTGGTCTTATCATGCCTTCCTAAGTAAAGGTCTTATTTTGCCACCTCTTTTGTAGTAAATTTTTGTATTTGCGATAATATGACAAGTCTGAACATTCTTGTGAATATACAACCTCGTGACATTATCGTCTTGCGATGAAATCGCAGAACATTCTTACACTTTCATGCAAAAACCCATTGATCTCATCTTAACTCCTTTGTATAGTATTTTAGCCTCTTCAGGAATTGTTGCGACAATATGACAGGCCTAAATATTCTTGCGAACATAAAGCCCCATGACATTGCCGTCTTGCGATGAAATCGCAGGACGTCTCTACACTTTCATGTAGTGACCCATTGATCTCATCTTAACTTCTTTATTATGTTCTGCGAGTTCTTTATTCTTTTCTTTCTTTCTTTCTCTTTTTTTTTATAAGGCTCGCAGAACTTCATTTGTTGCACAAATATGACAAGCCTTTATGTTTTCGCAAACAAGAAGCCTCGTGACATTTGCGTCTTATAGCACGTATTATCTCCCTAATGGAGGGTGCTGCCCTTTATCTTCCCCCTGATTTCCCCTTCAAGGAAGCGTACATCGACCATACAATGTTAGCTCTTCCCATCCGGTTCTGCCAACAACCATCTTTTGATCGCAACCTCTTATCCTTTTTGCCTATAGGGCTTATAGTTACGAGGTTGCACCCTATGGGGTATATTTGGGCCAAGTGCATCATTTGCCAAGACTTGTCAAAAATGGAAGATGTGGTTCAACCTCACCCGGCACTCTTGATTCAACCGTGTACCTCGGCGCCTTGATCGTTTTCTGCACTTCTTGGGAAAGACAGTATGCCTTAGTCGCCCAACCTAAATCCTCTTACACCGCATTTTATATTGTGTAATGTCGCTAGATTAGGTGAGAATCCAAGGTGTCTAACCCGGATAGGTACCCCATTATTGGGTTGTACCCCAAAATTTTTACCATGTACTAAGGGCCCTTGGTGGTGTTCCGGTTACCCATAGCCACGTTATAGGTACCCCCTTAAATGACGTACTTTAGGACTTTGCCTCTTACGAAATATAGCTTCGCGAACTAGGGTGTACGCCACAAAGGTTTGCATGTATAAAATTTTCATGGCTCTCTTTCTTTTTTGGAGGCTGATCACAGATTGCGGTCTTTTATTCGCAAATTAATGAAATTTTAATCGGAATATAAATTCTGAAAATTTGTAACTTTTCCCAATTTCCTGCGAGCAAACAATATTCGTAAAATTTATCACGAAATAAAAATTTTGTTTTGCCACATACCTCATTTCCACGAGAAAACATACTGATTACCTTCTTGTTTTATTATTTTCCTTCTTCTTTCTTCGCAAATCACAATTCCTTATTATCATCGTAAATTTCTTGTATGATTATCATCGTAACTTTATTCTCTTTTTCCTTAATCCTCTGCCATTAAATTTTCACTTCTTTTCAAAGCCTTTGCTCTTTTTCTCCAATTTTCATTCTCAAGAATTTTTCTTCGCAAACTTCTACTTCTGTATCGTAACATTTCTTTCCCTCAGCCCAATCACCCTTGATAACTCCAATACCCTTCATATGAGGAAACTTTATGCACTGATGTAGAGTAGAAGCTACGCCTAGAATTCCATGAAGCCATGGTTTTCCTATCAAGGCATTATATGGTGATTCGACATCAACAACGCAGAACAGAATTTCAGTTCGCATTCCTCTTAATGGAATTCGCATGCTCACTTCTCCTTTGGGCTTGTTGGCAGTTCCATTAAAACCATAAATTCTGTAAGTAGAAGGTATTAAATCTGCATCTTTTCCCCCCATAGTTTTGTAAGCGAATAGAAGAGGATATTGACAGAACTTCCCGTATCAATCAAAATCCTATTAAGACCAATTGATTCTTCCTCCATATCATCTTCGTTTTCCTCCATATTCATGTAGATTGCTAATCTTACTACCAATGGATTATCATGTTCTTCACAACCTTCTGTAATTTCAGTGGCTTCAAAAGAAATTTCACGTTTCTGCCAATCTTCAAGTCGTGAAATTTTTGCGATGTTCATTACTTCCTTTCCTTCACCATCCCTCGCATATACCCTGCTTAACACATTATCATGAAAATCTTCTATGGTTTTATATGAATGAACAATGGAATTACAGAAAACATTCCTTGCTTTTGATCCCACTTCTATATGTAGGATTTCTTCTCCTTTTTCTTTTGTTGTGTTCTCTCTGCGAGTTATGACTGGAGCCTGTGGTAATTGTTGCGATCAGTTCGCTAAGTAAAAATTGATTTAGTTTTCCTTGATCAATCATTCGGAAGATTATCCTCTTGATATTATGGCAATTATTTGTAGAATGTCCATGAAAATAATGATATGAACAAAATTCATGACTTCTTGGACCCATTGGTGGTTCCTTTCCCATGTTCCATGGAGTTGGTATATTCTCTACCAGGATAATTGCTTGCCATATCTTTTCTACACTTGTATTCAAAGGTGGCAACTTTATCTCTTCCCTTACCATTCTTTGACCTCCTTGACCGTTGTTATAATTTTGTCTCTGGTTCCCTTGTCCAAAATAATTTTGCCTTTGTCCCCCATAATTTTCTTGTTGTTGATCTAGTCTTGGAATTTGGTTATTTCCTATTCGATTATAGAAATTCTTCTCTATCATACTCTTCTTGATCTCTACTGCCCATTGCTACCATCTTTGGCTGGCTATCATTGATTTTCTTTTCTTCTGAAATTTGCGAAGAAGTTTGTGAGGATGTTTGCGAAGTACCTGCTACTACATTGATTATTTTGGGAAGTAAATTTGCTCCTCCCTCTTGATTGCTAGTGTTTGTTACTGGATATGACTCCATACTGTTTTTCTTTTCTTCTAATATAATGTATTCTTCTTGTAATTCCCGTAACTCTGTCATCATTATGGAATTCTTTCTTCTGAAGATTTGAACATATAATTGTTCAGTTGCGAACATCGCATTTATGAAGGACAGAATCAAGTATCTCTCATCCACGCGCCCTGCCATATCACTGCACATAGTCTTCCATCATCTTACCAAATGCTTCAAACTTTCACCCACTCTTTGTTTTAAACCAAATACATCTTCAATATCAAGACGTGAAAAATGATTTGTGATATATGCTCCAAGGAAAGTTTCTTGCAAATGACTGAATGACGTAATAGTGTTTTTAGGGAGTCCTTCGAACCACTTTAAAGCTTCCCCTGTTAAACTTGATGCGAAATACTTGCATAACACAGCATCATGATTCTCCCATTGTAACATGCATCTTATGTATGCTTTAATGTGCTGAATAGCACATGAAGTCCCATCAAAGATACTGGTAAGTGTGGGCAAATTGCATTTTGGTGGAATTCCTCCCAATTGTACTTCTCTAGCAAATGGAGTCCTCGTAGCTTCTTCTATTGCTTCATCTAATTGCCTTCTATCTCCTCCTATTCTATTGTTTATCATCCCTCTCATTTCTCCTAATTCTCGAAAGATTCGTGCATTTGCCTCAGAATTCTCATCCATTGGTCTTTTTAATGCAGCTTCTCTTCTTCTACGTTCTTGCGCTTCCTCCCTTGCGATTCTTCGCATTCTACCATATTCTTCATTAATGTTTTCATTTGCATAATTTTGCAAATATCTTCTTTCTAAATTATCATAATTGTTCAGTTGCATAGCATCTTGGAATTCTTGTTCTTCCCTTTCTATTCTTCTCATTCTTCTCATGCGAATATCAGGAATTTCTTTTTCTTCATTTCTCCTTCTTCTGTGATTTATTTCTTCTTGATTTGCTTGTATTCTGATTCGAGAATTTGGTTCATTCCTCTCCACTTCTGTTTGTTGGTTTACAATTCTTCTCTTAATTCTTTCATACTCAACATTTTGTTTGTTACAAGCCTCTTCATGTCTTCTTACTCCATTCTCGTGATTGTTTTGATGTATTGCTTGTTGTCTCTCAGTTTCTTCCATAAATTGATGTTCTTCCTCTCGATTCTGATTGTTTTCTCTAGGATTTGGTCTTGTTCGCAAATTCCCCATGCTTTGTTCGTGGTTTGGTATTAAAATGAAACGATTCTCTTGATTTCTTTCACCTTGATTCTGCGTTTGTTCTTGCATATTATTTTCATTATTGATTATCGGTGAATTTTGTCCTTCTCCTTATGTTCTAACATTTGATCTTGCAACACTTTGATATTTCCTTCTTTGTAGTATCTCATTTTCCATTCTCAATTCTTGATTTTGTCTTGTTAAATTGGCACGTTCTTCAGCTTCGATCATTCGTTCTTTTTGGATTCCTTGTCTCAATGTTTCTAACATCTCTCTTTCTCTTTCAAGAATTGTTCCTCCCATCAACCTCCCATTTTCTCTGATTTGTGGTTCTCTATCTCCTTCTTCTGGTGTATTAGTTCTCCAAGTGTGTATACTCACTTGATCATGATCTATTATTTGTTGAGCTTGATTTCTTCGATTACTTATTCTCCTACTAGGTTCTCCTGTTATATTTGCTTCTCCTCCTGCAAGTCTTACACTTCTTCTTACTTCAGTTAATGGTTCTGATGTGTTTCTTCTTCTTGTCATTTTTCTGGTACAGGAATTCTTTTTCTCCCTGTTTCTAGCACCAATTATGTAGTTGCATAATAACCTACAACTACACCCTCAATAGAATTAGTAAAAACTAAAGAAGTTCTTGATGATGAATAACAATTTTCTTATTAATGTTCTCAATTGATTACAAAGAAGTATCTAAATGGAATTAGAATAGTTACAACTTTCTCTATTCTCTTTCCTAAGATATTTTCTAACACTCACTAAAAGAACCTCTCGAATTTTACATTTGAACTCCTATTTATAGTAAAACTTATACAGCTGTATATGAATTGCGATACTTCGCAATTCATACTCGCAAAATTACTTCATCCTCGCAAAACTTCATATTTCTCCGCGCTACTTCTATCATCGTATCATTTTATAACTCTTTTCTCCTTTATTTATTACGATACTCGTGAACTATTATCTTGCGATATTCAGTACTTACATCAGTGTCTCCTCTAATTTCACCAATTCTACTTAGTATTGGAAATCTGATGAATTGATGTAGTGTTGATGCTACGGCTTTGATTGCGTGTATCCAGGGCCTTCCCAATAACATTTTATATGGAGACTCCATATCCAACACACATAGCGTCACTTGTGTTTCAACCTCTCCTAGCGAGATTTGCACCATTATTTCTCCTTTTGGTTTTGTTGTAGATTTTCCGAAACCATGAATATGATATGTTGAATGAGACATTTCTTCATCTTCGTATCCCATTCCTTTATATGTATGATAAAACATTATATCCACTGAACTCCCTATATCCACTAAAGTTCTGTTTATCTCCCATTCTTCCGAAGTTTTTACCGATTTCCCCTTTTCTCTCTGCGTGGTTATTGTGATTACCAAAGGAGATGTATGGCTCAAATTTTCTCTTGGTATCTCTGCTGTTGTGAATGTAATTTTCTGTTTTTCCCGATCTTTCAAGGGTGATACCTTCTCCACTGTCATGATTTTCTTTCCTTCAAAATCTCATTTATGTATTTTTCCTCTGATATTTTCATGAAATTCATTAATCATTGTTTTTGTGATTAAATTACACTCCAATTTTCTGTTACCTTCATTGATTTTGACCATTTTCCCCTTAATTGGTTTACTGATTGATCTTATCATTTTCTTTACTTAAACACTCTGAATAACAATCTTTTATCTTGTTTGTCCATGTTTCTAGCGCCAATATGTAGTTGCAGGAAATCCCATAATACATCCTTCACAAGAATTCATAATAATCAACATATCTTTATGATCAAAAACAACACTTTTTATTAATTAAATCTAGAAATTTTACAAGAAGGAAATGAAATCGAGAATACAACATTGTTTTTGAATTTCTCTCTCCTCAAAACTTTCTCAACACTCCAAAAATTATCTCTTTCTTCCTCACGCCTATTCGGATCTTTATATAGGGTATTACATAGTGGATGACAACTAAGCTGTCCTTTATTTTCGGATCTAACCTTGCGATATTCGCAACTATATAAATGTTAATTTCGCAAACATCTTCAATTTCGTTAGATCGTCACACTTTTCTGATGTTTATGATGTCGTCATCCGTTATATCATTTCTAAAATCACTTTGCGACGTCTTCGCAATGTTGTTGATGAAGATTTCGCAAGTGTGTTGTTGTTGCGATATTCTGATCCTATAATGATCTACTGCTTCGAATTTGAATACATTCAGGTGAAAAACAATATAAATAGGTTTGATAAAACTTTTTTATTTTGAAGCAGGTTAGATAGAACTGATGACTGGTGCTCTAGATCTACTACTTAACCTTTCTGTTTTACTGACCACACGCATAATGGGGATCCCCGTAAGAGAAAACAGCGATAGCCTAATATCATCCCGTCAACTTAGTGTGAACGACTTTAGCATGTGCAAAGCACGGGCGCAACATCTAGTGTTTACAATAGGAAGAGAGTTCATCTAAATGGTGGAGTCAACATCCGTGACTAATGTTGGCCCGTGCCATTAATGTTATTAGGCTATTATGATTTCTGTGCAAAGCACGGGCGCAATATCGTATAAATCATGATTTTTTAATGTTAAAATAAAATTGATTGCAATACAAAAAAATATATACACGGAAAAAAATTAATGAAACTAATCAATTGACAAAATTTTGTTAAATCTAAACCTCATAATGGCATTTGTGATTGAAAATTAGAATTGTGTCCAACAACCTACATGGGATGGGCGAAAGTGATGGCGGAAGTGGTGGAGTCAAAAATTGACATTGAGGAGGCCTATTTAAAAAAAAACAACATGTAAACTTTGGTAGACTAAACCATAAATATATATGGACAAAGTACTATTTATAAAATACACTAAAAAATTTATGTAGTTATTAAAAATTTAAGGGGTTAGAGCCAGGTTAGTCAATCATTGGCTCCGCCACTAGGTGGTGGTGGATAAAAAAAGTGGATTCATATGGTTTTATGGTGGTGGTGGGTATTGGTGAACAAAAATATATTATGCTAATTTCGTAACGCCACAAAATGTGTAACGTTATATTATAAAGTATAAAACGTGGTTGATCATTCTAATGTTAAAATAAACTCGATAAAACACATGTCCATTTAAAAAAATTGGTGCAATCAATTACCATGTTATGTAATAACTAAACGAACGACACGAATCAAGATCAGAACATATGAAATTATTTATTATCGATTTGTTTGTATAAAGAGTGGTCAGGATTTGTCCTTGCCAAAGATAAATTTACCGCTGGGGTTTGTTCAACTTAACCATTTTTTAATGTTTTATTAATTAGTGTCTCATTGATTGTTCATAATGATTAATTAAATTTCTATTATAAATGTCCCTTTAATAATCTAACATAAATACATAATTTTATTAATAAATAATTTTACTAAAAACTATATTAATTCTAATGGTGGTAGTGGAAGTAGGGTTAGTATAAGAGGTGGTGGGTGTTTGTGAATGGTAGAGGCGGTAACATTACTATTGGTGGAAGAAATAGTGGCGGTGGATGGTTTTTATGGTGGTGGGAGTTGGTAATAGTAGTGTTTAATAATAGTTTTTGCTTTTTAGTGAGTTTTATTGACCAAGTAAAAAAATAATCTTCACAAAACATGCAACATTGTATTGTGAAAGATGTAATTGGTTATTTTTAGTACGATTGATAAGGACAAAAACCAAATATTTCGAGGATGATACCTGAACGTATAAGATAATATGATCATGACTGTTCGATCACCCGTATTATATAAAGGCAATTGGTGTACCCGCGTAAGAGAACAATACCGCTCTCTCAAGTACTATTACATTCCTTTTCCTGAAATACCATCAATGTCGAGTTGTTTCGCGACAACTACCTACAAAGACAACTTTCACTCAATTCCCGATATAAAACCTTATTGACCGGGAAAATGTATTTGCATTCTAAAATATTTGTTTGAAAATTATGTTTGTTCATCAAAATCATCATAAAAAACTCTAAATCATAAATCTAAATTTCTCCTCCGATGTTTATAGAATATTTTTTATATTTTACACTCTCAAATCATGCGACCTCTTGATGACAAATCAAAAATATCAAATTATGGATCAATATGTATAGGTTTCATTCACTGGGTTAGAAGGTAGAGTAGACACAGATGGGTAGATCACACAAAGCAGAACATGTCTGAGAATACTTCAATAATTTGGTCAAGAGATAAGGTCAAAAAATTAAGATTAACTTTCTATAGGACTAATTAGATCGGCTTCGATAGGAGCTGACTAAAAAATGGATTAATAATAATTTTCACGCAAGACAATTGCAAAACATAGTTTGGCTAACTCTGCTTATGTAAAGAGTGGTCAAGATTTTTTCTTCCTCAATTGCTATGTTATGTGAGAAGAAGGTGATATCTAATATTGAGGTATAATTCAAATCTAATAGATTCATACCATTTACAACTGGATGCCTTGAAAAAAAATTGACGTGTTGTTATTATTATTATAGGCAAGGGATACATTGACCACACTTGCGCAAATAGCTTACTTCGCAAATGATTGGTATTGCATGTACTGTCTAGAATGCAATGAGGAATTTGAGGAAACAAGGCACCAAAAGCAGTGTCCATGGTATTTTGGATATAGTAACTGAGAACCGATGTAATACTTATGTTCTTTTTCTTTTCTTTTTTAAGTTTTTCCACAATCTATTTATTTAAGAAAAATGAACATTGCAAATACATAACTTAACCATTTTTAAACGTTTTATTAATTAACGTCTCATTGATTGTTCGTATTGATTAATTAAATTTCTATTATAAATGTCCCTTTAATAATCTAACATAAATACATAATTTCATTAATAAATAATTTTACTAAAAACTATATTAATTCTAATGGTGGTAGTGTAAGTAGGGTTAGTATAAGCAGTGGTGGGTGTTTGTGTATGGTAGAGGCTGTAACATTACTATTGGTGGAAGAAATAGTGGCGGTGGATGGTTTTATGGTGGTGGGAGTTGGTAATAGTAGTGTATATTAATAGTTTTTGCTTTTTAGTGAGTTTTATTGACCGAGTAAAAAAATAATCTTCACAAAACATGCAACATTGTATTGTGAAAGATGTAATTGGTTATTTTTAGTACGGTTGATAAGGACAAAAACCAAATATTTCGAGGATGATACCAGAACGTATAAGACAATATGATCATGACTGTTCGACTACCCGTATTATATAAAGTCAATTGGTGTACCCGCGTAAGAGAACAATACCGCTCTCTCAAGTACTATTACATTCTTTTTCCTGAAAGGCCATCAATGTCGAGTTGTTTCGCGACAACTACCTACAAAGACAACAACTTTCACTCAATTCTCGATATAAAACCTTATTGACCGGGAAAATGTATTTTCATTCTAAAATATTTGTTTGAAAATTATGTTTGTTCATCAAAATCATCATAAAAAACTTTAAATCATAAATTTAAATTTCGCCTCCGATGTTTATAGAATATTTTTTATATTTTACATTATCAAATCATGCGACCTCTTGATGACAAATCAACAATATCAAATTACGGATTAATATATATAGGTTTCATTCACTGGGTTAGAAGGTAAAGTAGACACAGATAGGTAGATCACACAAAGCAGAACATGACTGAGAATACTTCAATAATTTGGTCAAGAGATAAGGTCAAAAATTTAAGATTAACTTTCTATAGGACTAATTAGATCGGCTTTGATAGGAGATGACTAAAATATGGATTAATAATAATTTTCACGCAAAACAATTGCAAAACACAGTTTGGCTAACTCTGCCTATGTAAAGAGTAGTCAAGAGTTTTCCTTCCTCAATTGCTATGTTATGTGAGAAGAAGGTGATATCTAAGATTGAGGTATAATTCAAATCTATTAGATTCATACCATTTACAACTGGATGCCTTGAAGAAAAAAAATTGACGTGTTGTTATTATTATTACAGGCAAGGGATACATTGACCACACTTGCGCAAATAGCTCACTTCGCAAATGATTGGTGTTGCATGTACTGTCTAGAATGCAATGAAGAATTTGAGGAAACAAGGCACCAAAAGCAGTGTCCAGGGTATTTTGGATATAGTAACTTAGACCCGATGTAATACTTATGTTATTTTTTTTAAGTTTTTCCATAATCTATTTATTTAAGAAAAATGAAAATTGCAAATACATAACATCAACAAAAATTAGACAGATTGCGTTTGACAATAATGGCTACTGATGGTCCGGATACGACAAAAGAAAGGAATTGTTATAGAAGAATCGTTGGGACATACAACGGATTACTTAATACGAATGAAATAGGTATAACTATTTCGATTCCGAAATCACATAAAGTTCACAGTAGAAGATGACATCAAGTTTAAAGTTAGTCAAAAACATAATATGGATAACTAAAATGGTGGATCGACATCATCTACGTAGGTTAGTTAGTAGATTAGGTTAGTTTTTATTATGTTTTCTACTTATCTACACCATTTTGGTTGTTTTATCTACTCTATTGAGGTTTATCTTCGCTTTAATGGCGATTCCAAATTATTGGGTTGAGATTTAAGATCAATAGTGATGCTCTCCATGCTCTCCAACGACGAAACATTCATCTTGGTTGTCTCCGACGACAGAATCTTCATCATCAACTTATCCGGCGACGAAACCTCCATATATGGTCTTTTTGACGACAGAAGTTTCATCAAAAAAATACTATTCTCTGCCTATTTGGAGGATCGACAACATGACCATGATAGATGAGTCAGCTGGAGAGAAATAGGAGCATGTGGAGACTTTTATGGACGATATTGATTAGTTGATTTCACTGAGATGAGCACTGCTGATGACATATTTCCAAAAAATATTTAAACTTTCATGTTCATGTAGAGCATTATCTTATTATAAGCAATGAACCTAAATAAAAAAGTGTCTGGAAGTTAACATTATATTTCTTTCGTTTGAGCAAATCTCCAGCGGTAAAATATTAAAGGAAAAACAAAGAAAAAAAGAGAGGAAAATCCCAATTATTTTTATGACAAACACATATTATATCATAAGGAGTTAATAAGTATTCTGCACACAAATTATATGATATATTAAAAATGAACTAACATCATGGCCCGTGCCGTTACGGCATGGGTTAAGGGCTAGTCTATAATACAAAACAGAATGGGTTTTTTGAGCTTGGACGGATGGATAACATTTTGAGAGACAAATGCTACATCCGACCATCACAGTCTCATCCTGACCAAAGACATTTGACGGATGCAGAGTTGTAACCTCTTGAATTATGAATTTATTAGAGCATGGATCGGTTTAACCCACCAAGCATTGGTATGTCAAGTTTGGTTGTCATAATTTAGTGAGCCAAAAATCATTTAAGAGTCGCTTGATTTAAATGTACTAGAGTCAACTTCGTATAGGTTAGCTTGAAAGTATTAGGGTGAGACATTACAAGTATTGCGAAGACTTGAATAAGTGAAGAAGTACGGAGCTACAACCACAACATCATCCTTCCACTTGAGATTAGTGATATTTGACTTGAATTGTTTCATTCCCTATCATATCTTTCAAGTCGTGCATATTGAAAACATAAAACTGCGAAGCATGAACACTATAGATAGACATAGTACTAAGGAATACAATATGAAGTTTCTTGGTTAACCATTAAACTTTGTATATGAGACATCGACATAATCATATGAATGCTATTGAGATTATGTATGGGTATGAGGTGAGGATTTCATCCTAGGAAACAATGTTTTTACATGTGTTTTAAGGAAGTAAGTTCATGATATGTGTTGTGAACCAAAAAGGAAATTGCCAGGTATTATTGGGGCTGTTCTTAATTGCAAATATTATGAATGACCAATATGTGTGATTAGTATAACCACTCATGATTTGTTTGTGTTCTTGGTAAAACTATTCACATGAGGTCTGACTTATGTATTGGTATGACTTTTATTAGTGAAACAGATCTTAAGTAATCAACTTGGGTATGATCGGGTTTGTGAGTGTATGACCAAATTTGGAAAAGGGGAACCGATCATATGAAGAGGTGCAGTACATCACAAGGGGGAACCGATCCTTGTATGAGGTGCAATAAGGTTTATAGAAGAAAGGGGAACCGATCCTATGAACATGTGCAACATGTTTTTAGGCAAGTGGGAAACGATCCTATGGACATGTGCAATGCATACAAGTTAGATACCAAATATATATGGGGAACCGATCCTAGTACCTAGTCAGCCATATCTTTGGTATGATAGTGTGACTATGCACAAAACTCACATGAAGGTAGAACCGAAACTTGTTTTGGTTGAACCGTTACATCCATGGTTTGTGATTGAGTGTTACTTGATCAATCACATAGTTCTTGAAAGTCAGATGAACCAATTCTAAACTTGTTTGGAAGTGTGGTAAATCGGTTTCAAGTGAGTAAGTATGAAAAAGAACTTGCAAGAGTAAGATGTCGACACACTTTGAACACGCGCATTAATGTGTATTCTTTTAATGTTCAAAAATATCCCTTAACAGCTAAGAAAGAAGTAAATCCCAAGATCGAATTTAAATAAGTTAAGAATATTTTAATTAAGGTTTTTAATTATATATGGAAAATAAGAATTAGTAATGTGCATTTGCTATTTAAAGATTTTCCAAGGAGATTTCGATCATTATATTTGGACAGTGCATTCACAGGAATTATGAAAACCGAATTTGGGTTTTTATGGAAAAATATCTTGAGAATATTTTAAGTTTTGGAAATTCCTTGGTGTCCAAACTTCCTTGTTTATAAATACTTTTAGTTTGCAGTTCTAGCAATCCTTCGTGATAGTAAACTTCCTCTGTTGTACTGTTACTGGTGAAGCCGCCTATCGGAGATGAAAAGGTGAGGGTACCCCAAATATTCCTCAAGCTATAACTTTTCCTTCCTATAAGTCCTTTCCCCGAAAGTGATTGTCTATGGACTGAGTCGAGACAATACAACAAATCGGTTCACACTTTTTGTGATCGTCTATGGATACGAGATCGAGATAATGCAACTACAAAGTGTGTTTACTTGATATAAAGGTTCAGACTTAAGCAAACTCAATAGGATTCACATATCAAGTAAATAAGAATTAACGTTTTTGCAATTTACTTTAATTATAATAAAACAATTATAATGCGGAAATATAAAGTAAATGACACAACAAGATTTTGTTAACGAGGAAACCGCAAATGCAGAAAAACCCCGGGACCTAGTCCAGAATTGAATACTCTCAGGATTAAGCCGCTATACAAAATAAGACAACTTTGTATAGTTGAGACCAAGCAACTAAACCTATAGTTTACCTAGTTCTGTCTGTATTCCCACTCCTCTAACCTGTAAACAAGTCACGTACTTGGACCAATTCCTTTGGTTCGTATTCCAAACAGTAAAGGAACAAAAAATCTGTTTGGTATCAACTCTCTTCAACCATGTGATATGAGTTGCGCAAAGGTTCCCTTGTTTATCTTAACATAAACTCCTTTGACAGGTTCCAAGATCTATCTTATGTTCAAATTCCCATAAGCAATTTTTAAGATTAAGCCAACAACACCCTTCAACCAAGTGATATTTGTTGATGCCGATCTTCCTCAATTAATCAATCCAATCTACCACAAGGATAAACCGATTATTAATTGGATCCTCTTTTTCCCAAACAAATATTGTGCACACCAAAGATTATAAAAACACCAAGTAAGAAATCTTTAATATCTTTTTTATCTTCAAATCTTCTTAGATCTTCAATAAACACCTGCACACAATCACTTGAATCTTTAGTGATCAATCACACATAGAACAGAGTCTGTTAACAATGGATTATCACAAGATCATCTTTAGATCTAACAACAGTCTAAAGATTCCTGTCGAAACCTTGAACTAGTTTGAGTGAATCTTATATCAGAAGGGAAGATTCTCAAGCATAAACAAACTAGGTGCAATCAAAGTTCAACCACCATTAGTCAATCAAATCAATATGAAAACTAAAGATAAACCGCAATATCCAGTTTCCCACCAACGGGTCGCGCTGGATCTTCTCAATCCCAAAGAAGACTTTAAATTGAGCGGCCGTAAGAGATTTCACCTAATTAGATTACCCTCCTCTCCGATAGGCGGCTTCACCAGTAACAAAAACAAAAGAGTAAGTCTAGGTTACGCAGGATTAGTTTGCTAGAAATGCAAACTCAAAGTATTTATAGACAAGGAAGTTTGGGCACCAAGGAATTTCCAAAACCGAAAATATTCACAAGATATTTTTCATTACTCCACCAAATTCGATTTTCATAATTCTTGTGAATGAATTGTCCAAAAATAATGATCGAAATATCATTGGAAAATCTTTAATTAGAAAATGCACATTACTAATTCTTATTTTCCATATATAATTAAAAACCCTTAATTAAAAAGATTCTTAACTTATTTAAATTCGATCTTGGGATTTACTTCCTTCTTAGCCGTTAAGGAATATCTTTGAACAAAATAGAATAAGCATTAATGCACCGTGTTCAAAGAGTGACGACATCTTACTCTTGCAAGTTTTTACCATGCTTGCTCACTTAAAACTGATTTACCACACTTCCAAACAAGTTTTTAATTGGTTCATCTGACTTTCAAGAACTATGTGATTGATCAAGTTCTACTCAATCACAACTCATGGGTTTACGGTTCTACCAAAACAAGTTTCGGTTCTACCTCCATGTGAGTATTATGCATAGTTACACTAGCTTACCAAAGATATGGCTGACTGGGTACTAAGATCGGTTCCCCACATATATTTGGTATCTAACTTGTATGCACTGCACATGTCCATAGGATCGGTTCCCCCTTCCCAAAATTTTGTTGCACATGTTCATAGGATTGGTTCCCCTTTTAATACATAAACTTTGCTGCACCTCATACAAGGATCGGTTCCCCTTGTGATGCACTTCACCTCTTATTAATATCGGTTCCCCTCTTCCCAGTAATAAGTTCAGACATACACAACCCGATCATACCCCAGCTGATTACTTAAGATCGGTTTCACTAATAACAGTCATACCAATACATAAATCAGGCCTCATGTGAATAGTTTTACCAAGAACACAAACAAGTCATGAGCGGTTATACTAATCAAACATATTGGTCTTTCATAAGATATGCAATGAAGAACAGCCCCAATAACGCCTGGCGATTTCCTTTTCGGTTCACAACACATATCACGAACTTACTTCCTTAGAACACATGTAAACATTGTTCCCTAGGATGAAATCCTCACCTCATACCCATACATAATCACAATAGCATTCATACGATTATGTCGATATCTTATATATAAAGTTTAATGGTTAAGCAAGAAAATTCATATTGTATTCCTTAATACTATGTCTATCTAGAGTGTTCATGCTTTTCATTTTTATGTTTTCAATATGCACGACTTGAAAGATATGTTAGGGAATGAAATAGTTCAAGTCAAATATCACTAACCTCAAGTGGAAGGATGATGTTGTTGTTGTAGCTCAGCACTTCTTCACTTCTTCAAGTCTTCGCAATACTTGTAATATCTCACCCTAATACTTTCAAGCTAACCTATACGAAGTTGACTCTAGTACATTTAAATCAAGCAACTCTTAAATGAGTTTTGGTTCCCTAAAATATGACAACCAAACTTGACATACCAACACTTGGTGGGTTCAACCGAGAAATGCTCTAACAATCTCCCCCTTTGTAAATTTTAGTGACAAAACTCTTACAATCATATGGATAAACAAATTACAATAATTCATTACACATATGCTTGATTCCCGATTTCACGGCACATAACCCGCATTCATTCAATCCTCAAAAATGCAGCAGCTGCACTATAATAACAAAGCTTATAATTCCCCTAAATGTGAGCTAGGTAGATATTCAATCCGCACATCTTATTTATCCCATTCAGATGATATGTTACTCCCCCTTAATCTATGCTTTTCCTCATTTGTTAGATAAATGTTCAAGTACCATTGTCCTCTTCCCTAGTGACACCAATCAACCATAAATTGATACCAGCATCACTTGTTTACTCCATATATTTCTCCCCCTTTTTTTCACAAAAATGACAAAGAAAAGAACAAATAATGGACAACACGAAAAGGATCTTACAAATCTCAAAATAGACTTGCAACCTGTTGAGTCGAGCACGAGGGTTTTACACACCATTTTTGATAACCAATATCAAAACCGAAACTACAAGTAATTACGTTTTGATATGTTATCATAGAAATAATTTCCCGAAGCAATTTTCCCAACTAGTTTAGCAAGCCAAAAATCAACTAATCAACTTAGTCCCTTTGCTAAACCGATTGTATAAATACAACCGCTTCATTCGATAAGAACAAAACAAAGATAAACTTCATTTTTCTCATCAGGTTCTAATTATCCATATAAATTTGACCTTTAGATTTCAAACAAGCCAAATACTAGGATAATTAACTAGCATTTCCTTATTTAGGCTTTCGGCTAGACTTGAATAACCGAAACCTCCACTTTGATAAGTCTAACTAAGACCAGAATTAACTTAGCTTAGCTTATCCGGAATTGAATTGGACTAAGAAACTCGTCCCGTCAACATATTCATTCGTTAATCCAAAAATAATTCATACAAACCAATAAATCAACTTGCATAATTATTCACCTCAACCGGATACAATAGAAACAACATATATAAACCACAGTTTCACTATTGCACCGTAATTGCACCAAATTTTGTAAGCCTAAACTATTGATATCACTCAACAAAGAAAGATAACAAAAGGTTTACTTAACCGGAAATAATTGAATCACACACACATCCATACATTCATAATGGAATAAACACATCAATTGTACCAACAATTTCTTTTAAGCAAAAGAAATATATATATATATCAAATAAAAATAGGCTTTTCTTAAAACAGGAAAACAATTAACTAACAAGATTGTTACCTCAATTCCGCATCCAACTTCTCCAAATATGATTACATCGCTTTATTCTTCCGGGAGAATTGATATCGAAATACCATCATGTTGTCATTCTCATGCCAAAAACAAAAGAATAACAACAACTAAACTTTACCAGAGAAAGGTTGAAAATCGGTTTTAACAATTGCAAGCAAAAGTTTAAAACCGTCAAAACACATATGCTTTTATGCTAAACCAAAACCGATTCAACATATTGTGACTTTTTCACATATTGTTTCTACAGGAATCCCTCATGATCCTTTGATAAAGCCTACCAACTTTGGCTAGAACTTAATCATTCTCAATCAAAAAGTGTCCCAAACCATAAGGGTACACAACATATTATGAGATCAAAAATTAAGGTCATGAAAATCGTAATCAAACATCCCATAAACACAAATGCAATACACCATAAATTTTTAACAAAGAATCAAGTATTAAAATACCTCTATCTTGTAGGGAATTGAATTGTGAAAACAAAGAAAAAATAATGAGGTTATTCCAAGTTCGGACGAAGAAGTTATGGGCAAAACAGTTTTACACTTCTTCGTATAGGGACCTACTGGCTAAGCAAGGTGCTAAGGCGGACTCTCGCTGGTAGAGCGATCCACCGATCTTTGTTAAACGGGCGCTTGATATATATAGGTCTATTTTGCCGCTTTATCGATTTAAAAACATGTAATTTGTGTGACTTCTACTTCTCTGCTTTGTTTTGCTTTGCTCTCTTCATGTTGGAGGTTAGGTTTCGCCTCCCTCCTACTTTTTTCTTTCTTTTATAATAAATTTTGCTCCATCATCTTGGGTAGCTTAAAAAAAAGTATAGTGACCTTTCCATAGGATTGGTTCCCCCAAAGTGTTACTTGTGACGAATAACAACATTAAACTGTTTTTGACATAACTTTTGCATACGATGTCCGAATTCAGTGATTTTTGGCTCATTTTAACCGTAAAAACAAAAGATACACATATATGATCAGAAGATATCAACATCATAAACTAAAAATTACCGTTTCTTTCAAAAACCAAATATAGATATAGAAAGTACGAGTATAGAAGAAAAGAAATCTCCTAAATATGTTAATTAGTCATATAATAATCGAGAGATCATGTGATCATCTTAGTGTGCTTCCTCACCTTTCAAAAATGAGCACCAAGGTGAGCATCCACATTCTAACATAACTAGGTTGTGTTAAGTTCAGTCTTGTCATGTTCGTCATGAATGACTAAGACAAAATCATTCTTGACCTCTTGCTTGTTTTGTTTTCTCTTGTTCCATCTCTTGTTTTTATTCATTGACTTGTGACTAAGAGTGTCATTATCACAACCTTTACTAGTACAAGAGATTTCAGACATAATTTCTTTCTTTAGCCTTTCAAGAAGACTCTTGTAATTATTGTCACCAATAATTAACAGCTGAGAGTCATTCTTGTGACTGACTTTTGGTACCTTCTTGGCTATGGAGGACTTAGGGACCCATTTAGAGTTGAGTTTCGCAGGAGAAACTTTCTCCTTCATACAATTAGTATCATTGTCCTTTTGAATACTCTGCAAATCATCCTTTCTCCAATTTGGAACATCAAATCTTGTCTTTGCATTTAAAATGTCATCTCTCTTTATATAATTGGGTATTTTATGAGATGACCTTGTCGAGGGATATGCAAGATTTGAACTATCATTATAATAATTCTTTTGCCTAAACTTAGGATAATAAATATCTGAGTTCTTAAGAGGAGAAAACTTAGCCAATTCGTTTGATACAAAATAAAGTGCATCTTGCATCTTACGAACTTTGCATCCCCATTGCAAATGTCCTTTATTACCACAATAATAACAATGCTTAGTATAAATATACGAAGTATGAGTTTTAGTGTTACCTTTTTGTGGATCATCTTGCATTGGAGCTTGACGAGTTTTCTTCTTATTCTTCTTATCCTTGTTCAACGTTGTTTTTTTCTTGACATTAGCAGAGGTGCTCTCCTTGATTGCTGCTGGTTGAAAACAGTTCTTAGGATTGACTGGATTTAATTCTTTACAAGAAATAGTATCCTTTTTGACAACAGTGGAAGCCTCTGGTTGAGAAGAATTAGTAGCATTAAAATTTTTTACCTCTTTGTTAATATTTGAAGCATCTATTCCCTTATAGCCCAATCCTCGTGTATCACGATGATTTCTACTTGCTTCTAACATTGAGGTTAAATTGTTTGAGCTGACATTGAACTTTTTAAGGTGCAAAATTTCTTCTTTCAATGTATTGATTTTATTTAGAGAACCAGCTAAATCAACCTTAAGATGTTTTTCTCATGAGAGATATACACCTTCTTTCCCTTCAAAACTCTTTGGTTGAGAATTAGCCCTTGATTCAAATTCAGCAAGTTTCTTTTTCGACAAAAAGATATCTCTTTGAATAATTTCACATTCTAATTTCTTAGAATTTAACTCGTTTGTACGATCTTTAAGAAGAGAATCACCAATTCAGCAACCAGTATAATATCCTTGAAATACCTTCTTCATTTTCTTGTTCTCACGATAAAGAGAAGTCATGCAACCAATAAAATGCGAAGTTCTCAGTTTTTCATTTTTCAAAGGTTCCAGCAGTTTAGAGTATTCTGATACATCCTCTTCTACTTCTTGTTCAAAATCTGAGTCATCATAATCGAAAATTTCATCTAACCTTTATTGTAGACGTATTTTCCAGTCGTCATCGGTTTCTACATTATTAACAAGATTAACTTGTCTTGTAGAATCTCTAGAGATGATTTCTTTAGACATTGAATCGTAGATCCCATCATCAAGTGTTAATTCAAAACTCTTGATGTCTTGCTTTACGTTAACTGAATCATTCATTAGATTCAATTCTTATAGGATGGATCACACCAAACACAGATTGTTATATGTTTTCGTGTTTGCCTGCTCTGATACCAATTGAAAAGGCGAGGGTACCCCAAATATTCCTCAAGCTACAACAAATTGGTTCACACTTTGTGTGATCGTCTATGGATACGAGATCGAGACAATACAACTACAAAGTGTGTTTACTTGAAACAAAGGTTCGGACTTAACCAAACTCAATAGGAATTAACGTTTTTGCAATTTACTTTAATTATAATAAAACAATTATAATGCGGAAATATAAAGTAAATGACACAGCAAGATTTTCTTAACAAGGAAACCGCAAATGTAGAAAAACCCCGGGACCTAGTTCAGAATTGAATACTCTCAGGATTAAGCCGCTATACAAAATAAGACAACTTCGTATAGTTGAGACCAAGCAACTAAACCTATAGTTCACCTAGTTCCGTTTGTATTCCCACGCCTCTAATCTGTAAACAAGTCAAGTACTTGGACCAAATCCTTTGGTTCGTATTCCAAACAGTAAAGGAACAACAAATTTGTTTGGTATCAACTCTCTTCAACCAAGTGATATGAGTTGCGCAAAGGTTCCCTTGTTTATCTTAACATAAACTCCTTTGCCAGGTTCCAAGATCTATCTTATGTTCAAATGCCCAAAAAAAATTATTAAGATTAAGCCAACAACACTCTTCAACCAAGTGATATGTGTTGATGCCGATCTTCCTTAATTAATCAATCTAATCTACCACAAGGATAAACCGATTATTAATTGGATCCTCTTTTTACCAAACAAGTATTGTGCACACCAAAGATTTTAAAAACACCAAGTAAAAAATCTTCAATATCTTCTTTGTCTTCAAATCTTCGTAGATCTTCAATAAACACCTGCACACAATCACTTGAATCTCTTGTGATTAATCATACACATAACAAAGTCTGTTAATAATGGATTATCACAAGATCGTATTTAGATATAACTACAGTCTAAACATCCCTGTCGAAACATTGAACTAGTTCGAGTGAATCTTATATCAGAAGAAAAGATTCTCAATCATAAATAAACTAGGTGCAATCAACGTTCAACCACCGTTAGTCAATCAAATCAATATGAAAACTAAAGATAAACTACAATATCTAGTTTCCCACCAACGGGTCGTGCTAGAGCTTCTCAATCCCTAAGAAGACTTTAAATTGAGCGGCCATAAGATATTTCACCTAATTAGATTATTTTCCTCTCTGATAGGCGGCTTCACCAGTAACAAAGACAAAAGAGTAAGTCTAGGTTACGCAGGATTAGTTTGCTATAAATGCAAACTCAAAGTATTTATAGACAAGGAAGTTTGGACACCAAGGAATTTCCAAAACCGAAAATATTCCCAAAATATTTTTCATTACTCCACCAAATTCGGTTTTCATAATTCTTGTGAATGCACTGTCCAAAAATAATGATTGAAATCTCCTTGGAAAATCTTTAATTAGAAAATTCACATTACTAATTCTTATTTTCCATATATAATTAAAAACCTTTAATTAAAAAGATTCTTAACTTATTTAAATTCGATCTTGGGATTTACTTCCTTCTTAGCCGTTAAGGAATATCTTTGAACAAAATAGAATAAGCATTAATGCACCGTGTTCAAAAAGTGACGACAACTTACTCTTGCAGGTCTTTACCATGCTTGCTCACTTGAAAACGATTTACCACACTTCCAAACAAGTTTAGGATTGGTTCATCTTAATTTCAAGAACTATATGATTGATCAAGTTCTACTCAATCACAACTCATGGGTTTACGCATCTACCAAAACAAGTTTCGGTTCTACCTCCATGTGAGTACTGTGCATAATTACACTTAGATTACCAAAGATACGACAAACTAGGTGCTAGGATCGGTTCCCCACATATATTTGGTATCTAACTTGTATGCACTGCACATGTCCATAGGATCAGTTCCACCTTCCCAAAAACTTGTTGCACATGTTCATTGGATCGGTTCCCCTTTTTTCCATAAACCTTGATGCACCTCATACAAGGATCGGTTCCCCTTGTGATGCACTGCACCTCCTACTAGGATCGGTTCCCCTCTTCCCAGTAAGAAGTTCAGACATACACAACCCAATCATTCCCCAAGTGATTACTTAAGATCGGTTTCACTAATAAAAGTCATACCAATACATAAGTCAGGCCCCATGTGAATAGTTTTACCAAGAACACAAACAAGTCATGAGCGGTTATACTAATCACACATATTGGTCGTTCAATAATGCCTGGCGATTTCCTTTTCGGTTCACAACACATATCATGAACTTACTTCCTTAGAACACATGTAAACATTGTTCCCTATGATGAAATCCTCACCTCATACCCATATGTAGTTGCAGGAATTCCCACACTACACCCTTGTTAAGATTCTATAGAAATCTATTAGAAATCAATTAAACTTCAAAGATTTAAACGACACTTTACTATTCAAATCTCATAAATGTTTACAGAATTGGAAGAAATCAGGATTACAAATATTCTCTTGAAGTTTCTCTCTCCTCAAGACTCTTTCAACTCTCAAAAATACATCATCATTTTCTAGATCTATCAAGTCCTTTATATAGGGATTTACATAATGGATGACAGCTAAGTTTTCCTCCTATTTCGGATCTATTCTGCGACCTCATCGTGATCGCTAAAATATTCTCTATCGCAAGAACGATGACCATCGTAGGATCAACATATTCTTATTTTACTTCTTCCATCGTCAGTTTCTTTTGGATATTCTATGACGCTCGTGAAATGTTGTTAAAGAATTGGTAGTGACGCTCGCAGAATCGTTGTTAATATCGCAGGAATAGCGTTGTAGCGATATTCTGGTCTTATATCTTGCCTCTTCTCATGTATTTTCTGCGAGGAAGAGAAGATCATGAGAACCAATATTCTTTATTACCCTCGCAACTTATTTCTATTTTATACTTTCTTCTCGACAAGATTCCGTTAATCTAGCCTTTCTTGCACGTGTTGTAAATTCCTTCATTTATTGACACATCTCTGCTCAATAGGCCCACCCCCTTTTGCCTATAAAAGGTATAATTAAGTTTCAAAACTAATTTTCTTCTTCCGTTTCCTCATCTTCTTTATTTGTCTAATTCGTCTTCTGTCTGCAACTTTTCTTCTTCTTCATATTCTTCTGCTACTGTTATAATGGAGTCATCAAGGTATGTTTCTTGACTTATGACAATTATTTAAGCCAATTTTTACTTTCATTCTCCAATCTTTCTTCTTCATAACTTCCATGTTATTTCTTCTCTTCAACGGAACTACACAATCCACGATTCATAACCCTAATACTCGCAAAAGACTAGTAGAGAAGAAGAAGAGGAGTTCTGCGAATGATAAAGTAGTAAGAAACATATTCTATTTCCTAATAACAATATTGTTGCCTCTGTTTCTTATCTGAGTTATTGTTCGCAGAATGAAGAGAACCTTGTTAAGCCTCCCAAAAGATCTCTCCACTTTAAGACACTTGGGGAAGATCTCATTATGCCCACATTAACATCCGTGAAGATTACTCTCACACCATCGCAACCAAATCTTTCTACTTTTGTTTACGAGAATATCACTACCCATACTTCTACTTCTTTGACAGATCATGCTTCTAAGATTGTTGTGACTGAGACTCCTTATAGTCCTTTACGGCCTTCAACTGTTGTTTTTCCACATACTCCTCCTGACAACTCAACCATCACAAATGATCGTCAACTTGCTCTCATTACTACTTCATCTTCTACACCCCTTCCTTCATCAAACGAAACTTTTGCAGGCATTGATGTTGCTTTTAAAATCTTGTCTAACATTTTAGATAATGCTAGAAAATCTTCCACTGAACCTCTCCAGCATGAAGCTTGCGAGACTCTACTTAGGTATTTTGGCTCTGATGGTAATGCTTCGCGATCATCTTTGGAAAATGAAATTGAAGCTCTAAGAAAAAGCCTTCAAGTTAAAACTGCTGAATGTGATACTTTGAATCATATGCTTCGGAACTCTTCTCTAGACTGCGAGAATCTTCGCAGAAAAAATGACGAGCTGAAAGGTACATTTTTCTTGCCTCTGCTCTTTGGTTTTTCTGTTTTACTTTTATATTTTCTATACTCAGGCTTCCTTCTTAAATTCTTGATTCATATATTAGTTTCAAATCGGACTCGTTTCATAGAAATACTCAAATTTGAATCTATCGCTGAAGAAGCTCGCGTTGAAAGAGATTCTTGGATGGATCAACATATTAGACTAGACAATCTTTACACTTATTCAATTGATCACATAAATAATCTTACTAATGAGAATAATCAATTATTGCAAAGGCAGAATTTATTAAGTGGCGAGGTTGATCGCCTCTCATACTTGTTTTTTAAGGCTAATTTGGTGATGGAATCTTTATCAGATGAGAATAAGACTTTGTCCCAAGAAAAACATAGATTTTCAAGCTTGATGGTGATTTCCTCGCAGCAATTAAGTAATCTTCAAAGCATATGTAATAATCAAGAGCAATCTCTTCGCTCTCTTAAGAATGATCTCAAGGAATTAACTGAATCATCTGCTGCCGAGAAGGATAAACTTATCAAGGGTAGATTAACTCTTAGTTTAAGAGCCAGCGAACTTCAAGACCAATACTCTCAATTAAAGTAATCTTATTCTTTATTAGCAAAGGAAAACTCATATCTTCGCAACAAAGAAGAAAGCATGAAATCTCGTCTGAAGGGTATGGTTGGCGATAAATTCGATGATGCCATGAATCAATGGGAGAACTATTTATTTGCATTAATCCAAAACTTAACCTCGCAAAAAGAAGGTAGTCAATTGACTGCCTCTCTTGTTGATCTTCTTATAAAATTTTGTTTTATATTCCTTGTGAAATTTTTTTCTAACTGATCTTTTATTATTTTGTTGCTCGCAGAATCCGAAAGAAATCTTCATTCTACCATCGCTGATCTGACCACTAAATTGGATAAAGTTCGCAAAGAAAATAAGTCTCTTGTTTCTAATTATCTTGATTCCCGCGACAAAGCAGAAAGAAGACTTGATTATCTCGAATACTTTAAGAACATAGAGATTAGGAATCGTGATAGAAGTTTCCTTTGCAAAGTCCACCTCAGTGCTGAAGTTCTTGTGAACGAGATTCTGCTCTCCAATTCTCTCCCTCCTGTATCTGTTCCTCCTATAAAAGTTGATGATGATGAAATTCCTCTTCCCATGGATGAAGATTTAGAGTTTACTAATGATGAAGAGAATACCACTCAAGAAGATGGTGAAGAAGAAGAAAAAATAAGTCCTCCCAAAGAAGCAGCTGCGTGTACGAAGCAAATGTTGATGAAGAGTCAAAAGAAGGAGAGATTCATGATGAAAAAGATGCTGAAGAAACTGATAACTCTGGCAGAAATAATAAATCTGATGAGCAAGAAGAATAAATCTGGCGAAGCCATCGCTGAAACTTGAATTTTATCTTTGCTTTCTTTTTCTTCTTCTTTCTTGCGAGCGATGTAACTTTTGAGACTTTTAGAATTTATCTTTTAATTTAGCTTACTTTGAATATTTTCAAGGAAGATAATGAAATCTTACTTCTCTATTCCCCTACTTTCCCTTCATTATCTTTCTTAAAATGGTGAATCATTTTCTGTATCTTCTTTAAGGAATTGTGTTGTTGCATTATTCGCGAAAGTATGAATATATCTGCGATACAATGAATACTGCTGCGATGTTGTGAAAAATCTGAAGGAATCTGCGATGGGAAGGATTTTCCTTCTTATATATAGTTCTGCGATGAATGAATACTTCCTGCAATCTTAAAATAGAATAGTTTATTGGTAAGATTATTCTTTTGGTTTTATTTTTCCTTCCTAGTTAAAGGTCTTATTTTGCCAAACTTTTTCTGTCTGCGACAAAATCGCAGGATTTCTTAACATTTGCATGTAAAGACCCTTTGATCTTGTCTTATCCATGTTCTTTCAAAATCTTTGCGACAATATGACAAGTATAAACTCTCTTTCAAGAATTTAGCCTTATGACATTGTCGTCTTGCGATGAAATCACAGGACGTCTTTACACTTTCATGTAAAAACCCATTGATCTCATCTTAACTTTTGGCTTGTTGCCTCTGTATAATTTACGTCACGCGACAATATGACAGGCCTAAATGTTCTTGAGATCATAAAGCCCCATGACATTGTCGTCTTAAGACACTTATCAGCTCCCTAATGGAGGGTGCCGCCCTTATCTTACCCCTAGTTTCCCTTTTAAGGAGGGAACATCGGCCATACAAGACTAGCTCCTCCCATCCAGATTTACCAACAACCATCTATTTTCGCAGCCTCTTGTCCTTTATGCCTATATGGATTATAGTTACAAGACTGCACCCTAAGTGGGGTTTTCTTCAGGCCAAGTGCATCTTAGACAAAACTTACCAAGAATGGCAAGGGATTTTCGTACGCCCTTGGCACCCTTGGCTCAACCGTGTACCTCGGCGCCTTGGTCATACTTTGTACTTCTTGGAAGAGATTCTCGGTCATCCAACCAGGGTATAACCATATATAGTTGGAAATCCAAGATCTCTCTCCCGGATAGGTAATCTTTAACCCCAACATCTGCATGATTCAGGATCCAGCAGCGGTATAACCTTACCCCTGAATCATGTCAAGAGATACCCTCTCCTATGACGCGATTTTAGGTCTTACATTTGCCTCTTATGAAATTTTATTCACGAACTAGGGTGCACGCCATAAAGGTTCGTCCCATTCTTTAATCTTTGCGAAATTTTATTCGCTTTTCTTGCGATAATGCTCGTTTTTTTTGTTGTGCTTTATTATTAGAAGAATTTTTCAGTAGGAGTTAAGAGATAGAAGAATTTATTACTTGTTTCATCATATAACATACCAGTATCTCTTATCTTGTAGAAGATGTCATTGATAATACCTTTTCAGAAATAATCTATTACATGGTCTATCGAGTCTTTGACCAACATCTCTTCCTTCAGGATCCATTAGTTTGTATGCCCCAGTTCCAATTATCTCTTTGATGATATATGGTCCATCCCATTTTCTCGCCAACTTTCCACCACTCTCTCGCTGATAACTTGGTGTTTCTCGCAGCACTAAATCGCCAGTTTGGAATTCACGTTTCTTAACACGTTTGTTGTACTCACGAGCTAATCTTCGATGGTAATTTTCCATATGTTGCAAAAAAATTTCTCTTTTCTCTTCTAATTCATCCAATTTATTTAAAATCATTCCAGCACTTAGATTTCATTCCCAAGCCTCTCTTTTTGTTGTAGGAATAGCGACTTCTGTTGGTAACACAGCTTCAACTCCATATGTCAAACAAAAAGGTGACATTCCAGTAGCTTCTCGTCTAGTTGTATTGTAGGCCCATATTGCATTATGCACCTGTTCACACCATGCTCTGTGGTATCCTTCTAACTTCTTTTTCAAGATATCTGCGATTGTTTTATTAGTTGCCTCAGCATGACCATTTGCTTGTGGGTATAAAGGAGTAGACTTTCCACATTTTATCTTAAACGCATTGAGTAACAATTCTATATTTTGTCCCTCAAATTGCTTTCCATTATCAGATACTAATTGTGCTGGAATCCCAAATCTGCAGATTAAATTTTCGAAGATGAATGTAAAAATATCTTTATCGCGAATATGTTGTACCGCCTTTACTTCTCCCCATTTTGTGAAATAATCTGTTGCGACAATCAGATATCTTCTTTGTCCAGAACCAGGTACAAATGGTCCCACAATATCTAACCCCCATTTCCCAAAGGGCCATACACTTGTTGAAGATGATAATGGTGCTCCTGGTGCATGTATCTTTTTTCCATATCGCTGGCAATCCTCGCAACGCCTTGCGAGTTCCTTTGCATCCTCATGCATATACGGCCAGTAATAACCCTGCATTTTTGTTCTATATGCTAATGATCTTCCTCCACTATGATTACCAGCGTCACCACTATGTAACATCTTCAATACTTTTTGTCCTTCCTCTCTCGTCAAACATCTTAGCGATGGTCCATTAAAAGATCTACGATATAACACTCCATATCTTAGCTCATAATTGGTTGCCTTACTCTTTAACTTGTGTGCTTCTAATCGATTTCTTGGAATTTTTCCTCTCGCCAAGTATGCATGAAGATCTGCTCGCAAATCTGTGATGTTGCTCGTAGGTTCTCCCTCGCCAGCTTCTACCATCATTACATCTGTCTCTTCTTCTTCTTTGTTTATCGATGGAAATGAAAGTGTTTGAATTTTTATGCACCTTGACAATGGGTTTGTCATCATACTAGATATGAAAGCGAAAGCATTTGCGAGCCTATTATCTTTCCTTGATATGTGTCTCCATTTTATTTTTGGAATTCTCGCAGATAACTCTTCAACGAGTCTTTTGTATTTTCTCAAGGATGGTTCATTTTTTGTGTACTCCCCTTTAATCTGGCGAATAACCAATTGTGAATCGCTGGTGATTCTAGCATTTTCCAAATTCATTTTTATTGCAAATTTCAAAGCATGGATCACAGACTCATACTCTGTCTCATTATTAGTGGATGCAAATTCAAGTCTAAATGAAAAAGCTGTTTTTTCTCCTTCTGGCGATATGAAAACAACTCCAATTCTATTTCCTTCTCCATTGGATGATCCATCTACTAATATTTCCCATCTGTTGGGTTCTGTTAATATCTCTTTTGGATCTCCACATTCCTCTTCTACATCCATCATCTCTTCCACAGCTTCATCATCTTCTAAAGGAAATTCAACTAAGAATTCTGTGATGACTTTGGATTTTGGCGAAGATAGAATTTCATATTGGATATCAAAGTGTCCTACTTGCGCGTTCCATCGCTCAACCCTGCCTGATCTTTTTGAATTTTTCATCACTGACTTAATGGGAACCTTTGTTAATACTTTGATTTTATGTGCTTGAAAATAAATGCGAATCTTGAAAGTTGCATGCACCAATGCTAGAATTAACTTCTCAATCCTGGAATAATTTCTCTCTGCAGAATTGAATGTTTTGCTGATATAGTAGATTGGTTTTTCTACTCCTTTGTCTACTTGCAGCAATACTGCACTTAGCGCGTATGTGGTTGTCGCGAGATAGATTAATAATTCTTCTCTTGGTTCAGCCTTTTGTAAAATAGATACATTCACTAAATGTTCTTTATGTAGTTGCAGGATTTCCCACACTACACCCTTGTCAAGAATCTATAAAAACTAAGTCATAATTGTGGATGAACAACAACACTTTTATTAATTCACTTTCAGGAAGATTTACAAGAAATATCAAAACTCATAAGTACAACTTTCTTTTTGGAGTTTCTCTCTCCTCAAAATTCTCTCAGCTCTCAAAAGTACATCATCATCTTCTGGATTTAGTCGGGCCCTTTATATAGGAAAATACATAGTGGAAGACAGCTAAGATTTCCCCTTAATTCGGATCTACTCTGCGATCTCATCGCCATAACTTTAGTATTCACCATCTCCAACTTTGTAATCATCGTGGAGCAGACTTATTCTTCTCATATATATTCAGTCGTCAACCGTTATGTTATTTGTAGGGGCGGAATATCACAACAAATGATAACTTACGAAATTGTGGAGAGAAATGACACCTCACGAGCAAAGAACATTTTGCGAGCAAAGGAAATCACGAGGAAAGAAAAAGAAGTTCGCGAAGTGAAGTTACGAAGGTTCGCAAGTTTATTCTCAAATCCGAAATGGCGGGACAACACAACTGTCATATTTTGTAAGATCATATAAATAGCCATTTAGGCATGAGAGGAAGAGGGACACATTTAGAGAGACACATTTTGAGAGAGAGGATAATTTTAGGAGGAGAGAGAAAATGTTAGGAGAGATTTATTTTCTTTATCATCTTCTTCCCCAAAATTCTAGAGCTCCAAATATTCATTAATGGAGTCTCAATTGTAAAATCATGTAATGACATACAATCACTAGTGAAGCACCGTGGATGTAGATCACATTGATCGAACCACGTAAAAATCTTTGTGTCTCTTTATAATTTTAGTACCTTAATTCTTAGTTTCATATCAAATTAATTAGGTTTAGGAATCATTTTAATGGATTCTAATGAGGGTGTAGTTGTGAGATAATAGGAATCATTTTAATGGATTCTAATGAGGGTGTAGTTGTGAGATAATCCGCAACTACATAATTGGCGCTAGAAACAGGGAACCTAATCTTGTTGGTTCAAGAAAGTTAGAAAAATTGGTTATTGATGGTGATGAATTGTACTGGATTTATGAGTTTTGAAGACAGAAATGGAAGTTCTTTTATTGGCATCTTCAAACAACAAACACATTAGTAGTAGTTCAGGAAGAGAGATGTGGATATGGAGAAATCGTCAAGCAAAATGAAATTTACACAGGCTACGTCAACAATTACTTCCAAAAAGGACAAATTTCTTCTCACTTTTCTTATTCTTTGTTTCATTTTTCAAAATTTGGGAATTTCAAAACATAAATTGAAAAATAAATTTTTTGCGATCTAAACTTTGCTTTTTGTAGAAATTTGATTTATTGTGGAAATCTTGAATTTAAAAATGTTTTGCTACGAATTTGTAGTAACGAAACTTCGTTTTACAAATTTGTTTAATGAATTTCTAAAAAGGTCAAACTTCGAGATTTTCTGTTGATTAGAAATTTACATTTCGCAAAAAAAAATTAAAAATATTTTATTGAAAGTTCTCATTCTTCGTAGGGATAAATTATTCATCTTAATACCATACATCTTACTAACCAAATTCATTGATCGTTTTCATTCTGTGAAATTCACTTTTGCGATTGTTAGAGTCCTTTTTCCTAGGATGGGAGAAATAACATTTATGACTAAAAATTTCTGTGAGATTGACAGTGAATTGTTTCTTACGATATTAAGCCAATTTGCGAGAGGGTATACAGGAAGGAGATGCAGGGAAAATAGAAAAATGAAACCAATCAAAGAACGCAAAGGAGAAATTACATTTCTATGAAAGCACCCCTACTCACGAAGCATATAAAGCTCAATTCTCCAAAGCCCACATTCATATCTATTACCTTACAACAGCAAGTCAATGGCACCTTAAAGAACCTGCGAGCATAACCAATATGGATAAAACACATGCGAAGAGAAATGAAGTCTTGGATAAAAAAAGAGAAGTTAATAAAGAAACAAACTTGTGAAGAATGCTGCAACAGTATAGATTTGCGAAGCAACAATATTAGACTTGCGAATATTAATTTGCGAATCTTCGTAAGACTATTTTGTATGAGAAGTTAATGGATCCTGTGAAGAGGAGCTCAAGAGATGGAAAGTATAGGATAAAGATGTACAGTGACCTGCATCAGTGTTGTGTAGATGACGCGAAGAAGATGTAGGATCATGGACAAGTCACAAAAACTTATCACATTAAAAAGGAAACACAGAAGACATACAAGTAAAGAAGTTAGTATAGGAAGGAAAGAAATATAAAATGCACAGAAGAGCTAAAAAAGGGCTATGCAACAATTCAGTTTGAACAGCAAGGAAGGATTTTGCGAAGAAATATCATTCCAAGGAAGGAACCATCTATAAAAAAAAGAAGTTAATGCAGAGAAGGGTAGGGATACACAGGACGTCTCTGCGAAGAAGAAACCAAACGGGAGAAGTTCGCAAGCCTTTCTACGAAGTTCGTAAGAATAAGCATATAGAGAGATAAGCAGCAATGACAGTAAAAAAAAAAAAAAAAAAAGGAAGGAGAACCAGTAGAGGATACTGAGAATGAATAAAACAGAGCGTGAGGAGCAGGGAAAATTAATCAACATTGATGAACAGTTGCTGAGAAGAACAAAATATGAAAAGAGAAAACTTGGTGAATTAAGGTTTCAACATGGAGTGTTCATTTCGCAGACAACAAACATCACATTTAGTTGCCAACAAAGAATAAAGACAACAAATATCTTGATATGTAAGAGGTGATATGCCCTTACATCGTAAGCCAACATGAAAATTTTACGAATATCGTAAGAGGTTGTTTATATCGTAAGAGTGAATAATAAGAGTTTCAACAGGAAAAGCCAACATATCGTAACCCAACAGGAAAAGAAGGACGTTTTCATTTCAACAGGAAAAGAGATTTTTACTTCAACATGACGTTTTCAAATGGATAACCTATGAAAATAGTTTCAACAGGACGTTTTCATTTCAACAGGAAAAGAGGATAACCTCCGTCATTGCGAGCTCACAAGGTGAATTGATCAAAACGTACAAGATGTTCGTTTACTTCGTGCAAATTATTACTTCGCAAGATTTTTGGATATTTCACAAGAAGAAAGTGGGAGATTATTTCGCAAGAAATGGAAAGTCATATACTTCGCAAGAGACAATAACAAGCCGTAAAAAGGTAGGTACCATTTCCTTGAATATTTATTTTACAGAAGACAAAAGATTTTTGATGTTATCTACCAAAAGCGATATACTCTCAAGATTTCTACAATTTCTAAAATTTCAAAACATTTCAAAGATTTTTTAGATTGGTGAAAAACGACACAATCGCAAGATTCAAAAATGACTTCATCACAAAAATTTAAAGATCTCAAAAATTTTCAAAGACTTCAAAATTACAAATAATAGAGAAAATTAAATTCCAATATTTCTATAGAACAATTTTGATTAATACTTCTCATACTTTTCATACTTCTTATACTAAACATTTCATGAAAACATTCAACATTTTATATACATGAAAAATTTACGATGAATTTTTAAAAGGATAAAAAATACCGCCATTTACGATTAACTTGCGAATAAAAGACCGCAATCTGTGATCAGCCTCCAAAAAAGAAAGAGAGCCGCAGAAAATTTTATACAGGCAAACCTTTGTGGCGTACACCCTAGTTTGCGAAGCTATATTTCGTAAGAGGCAAAGTCCTAAAGTACTTCATTTAAGGGGGTACCTATAACGTGGCTAAGGGTAACCGGAACACCACCAAGGGCCCTTAGTACATGGTAAAAATTTAGGGGTACAACCCAATAATGGGGTACCTATCCGGGTTAGACACTTTGGATTCTCACCTAATCTAGCGACATTACGCAATATAAAATGCGGTGTAAGAGGATTTAGGTTGGGCGACTAAGGCATACTGTCTTTCCCAAGAAGTGCGAGAAAAATGATCAAGGCGCCGAGGTACACGGTTGAGTCAAGAGTGCCGGGTGAGGTTGAACCACATCTGCCATTTTTGACAAGTCTTGGCAAATGATGCACTTGGCCCAAAGATACCCCATAGGGTGCAACCTCGTAACTATAAGCCCTATAGGCAAAAAGGATAAGAGGTTGCGATCAAAAGCTGGTTTTTGGCAGAACCGGATGGGAAGAGCTAACCTTGTATGGTCGATGTACGCTTCCTTGAAGGGGCAACCAGGGGGAAGATAAAGGGCAGCACCCTCCATTAGGGAGCTGATACGTGCTATAAGACGCAAATGTCACGAGGCTTCTTGTTTGCGAAAACATAAAGGCTTGTCATATTTGTGCAACAAGTGAAGTTCTGCGAGCCTTCTAAAAAAAAAAAAAAAAAAGATAAGAAAGAAAGAAAGAAAAGAATAAAGAACTCGCAGAACATAATAAAGAAGTTAAGATGAGATCAATGGGTCAATACATGAAAGTGTAGAGACGTCCTGCGATTTCATCGCAAGACGGCAATGTCATGGGGCTTTATGTTCGCAAGAATATTTAGGCCTGTCATATTGTCGCAACAATTCCTGAAGAGGCTAAAATACTATTCAAAAAAGTTAAGATGAGATCAATGGGTTTTTGCATGAAAGTGTAAGAACGTCATGCGATTTCATCGCAAGACGATAATGTCACGAGGTTGTATGTTCGCAAGAATGTTCAGACTTGTCATATTATCGCAAATACAAAAATTTACTATAAAAGAGGTGGCAAAATAAGACCTTTACTTATGAAGGCAGGATAAGACCACAGAAATTAATGAAATTTATTACAATCATTGAAGAAATTATACAAGAATATACATCATGAAGTTTTGAAGAGAAGACAACTTCGTCAAGATCATTGAAGAATTTTGAAGACAATATATATCAAAGAAGACAATTCCATCAATATCATTGAAGAATTTTTACAAGAACATATATCACGAAGTCATACCAGAAGAGGCGATTTCATTCGCGAAAATACACAAGTAAACTTGCGAAGATGATTATATGAATAGAGGCAATTCAAAGATATATCAATTTTACTGCAGAAAAATGAGCTAAGTAACACAAACATTAGTTATACATTATAATAGATAAGTATTAACATCATACAAGTATCATACTTGCATCATACAAGCATCATAATTGCATCATACAAGCATCATATTCGCATCATTCAAGCATCATATTTGCATCATAAAAGCATTGCATAAAAATTTCATGGCATAAGCATCGCATAAACATTTCATAACATAATCATTACATAAGTATTATGTTCGCACAAATATTTTACAAAATTTTACAGGAAAATACCGCGAAACTTCGCAGAAAAAATTCATAACTCGCAGAACTATTCATAGTTCGTAACACTATGTTCGCAACACTATGTTCGTAACACTATATTCGCAACATTAAGTTCGCAGCACTATACACAGCACTATTCGCAACAGTAAGTTCGCAACATTATATTCGCAACAGTAAGTTCGCAACACTATTCGCAGTACTATTCAGAAGTTCAGAAATTCGCAGAAAATCCCAAAAATTCACAGAAAAATTCAGAAATTTGCAGAAAAATTCAGAAGTTAGCAGGGTTACCACTTGAGGCAAAGGCAAGATAAGAAAAGAGATTCAATTTAATTATTCAACATTTTCTCAAGGATTCTCCTTCATAGATAAAGAACAGAGGCAACTATGGATACCCAAGAAAATATTTGATGTTCTTTATCTTCTCAGCAAGAATCCTCACCAAAAGTGGAATAATAATTTCACATGAATAGAGGCAATATTTATCACTCTCATCAAGGATATTTTATACTTCATATATAATTCGAGGATTAAATACTTCTTATATTTCTTAAGGATACTTCATACTTCATATATATTTCGAGGATTGAGTACTTCTTATACTTCATCAAGGATATTTCATATTTCTTATACTTCAAGGGTGAGACTTCTTATTTACTTCGCAACATTCCGGGACTTCGCAAAAGAATAGAGGCAAGTATATACTTTTCAAGACTAGTATTCTTTCGCTCGTTCCTTCATCAACAAAGATCAAAGACTACTACAACAGATTTTTTCTTAAAGATCACTCTTCAAGCAATATTCAAGAAAAAAGAGGCAAGATGTAGGGGAGGAATATCACAACAAATGATAACTTACGAAATTGTGGAGAGAAATGACACCTCGCGAGCAAAGAACATTTTGCGAGCAAAGGAAATCACGAGGAAAGAAAAAGAAGTTCGCGAAGTGAAGTTACGAAGGTTCGCAAGTTTATTCTCAAATTCGAAATGGCGGGACAACACAACTGTCATATTTTGTAAGATCATATAAATAGCCATTTAGGCATGAGAGGAAGAGGGACACATTTAGAGAGACACATTTTGAGAGAGAGGATAATTTTAGGAGGAGAGAGAAAATGTTAGGAGAGATTTATTTTCTTTATCATCTTCTTCCCCAAAATTCTAGAGCTCCAAATATTCATTAATGGAGTCTCAATTGTAAAATCATGTAATGACATACAATCACTAGTGAAGCACCGTGGATGTAGATCACATTGATCGAACCACGTAAAAATCTTTGTGTCTCTTTATAATTTTAGTACCTTAATTCTTAGTTTCATATCAAATTAATTAGGTTTAGGAATCATTTTAATGGATTCTAATGAGGGTGTAGTTGTGAGATAATAGGAATCATTTTAATGGATTCTAATGAGGGTGTAGTTGTGAGATAATCCGCAACTACATTATTCTTTTGTGACACTCGCCAAATGTCATTGAAGAATCTTGCGACGTTCTTGTCAAAGTGTTGTTAATAATTATAGAAATGTTTGGTTCCTCGCAGAAGTGTCGTTTCTATCGTGAGAATATCGTTGTGGCGATATTCTGGTCCTACATCTTGCCTCTTCTCATGTCTTTTCTGTGAAGAAGATAAGATATGAGAATTTAAAATGCCATAATTGCTTATCTTTTCAGATTTCTCCATCTTTCGCCAGCTGTCTTCACGAATCTTTTCTTCTAATAAATTTGTGACATGTCTCCTCTAACCGCTACAATCTAACCATCCACGTCTTTTCTTTGCATTAATTACTTTCATCTTCTTCGAGAAATTTTTTTTCTTCTATAAATACTCCTCTCGTTCTTATCTTTTTCTCTTTTACTTTCTTCTTCATTCTTCTTCTCTGCAATTTTACTGTTCTTCCGTAAATTGTGCGTTTATTATTCTCGTGATTTCTTTCTTTTCTTTCAATTTCCTCCTTCATTCCCATACTACAAAGATGGTGGATGTTGGTGCTAAAAATTTGACTGCATTTAACGAGATGAGAGAAAATCTCAAAAATAAAGGTTTTACTTTATCAACAATTCCAGGTCAAAATTCTAAATCTGCACTTACTATCAAGTTATTTTCTAAACATCAACTTTCTCGCAACAAAATTATAGTATCGCTAGGTCAACTTGAAGCTGGCCTTCCCGTTCCACTTTATGACCCAGAACGTCCATTGTTTTATCAAATAATTTCTCATGAGAAATTTTCACGAGCAGTGTATCAGTTAGGTAGAGATTGTATTAGATTATTACTTGAATATGCCTCTCGTGGTGCTAATAAAGGTTCTCTTTATCATGATGATACGAAAAACCCTGAATTCAAAGATGTTCCCATTATTCCTGTGATGTACACTATGGAAAATTTCTTTATCAATTATGACATAATTCCTATGAAAAGATATCACACTCGCTGGGGATGCCGCTTACAGAAGAAAGATAAGATCGCTGAAGACAAAATTGTCATGTTAGATATTGATTTTCATACAAAGACCAATCAAGGCCCTCGCCATTCTAGCGATGACAAGTGGTTTATTTTTCCATTATTTCTTGAAGGAGATTATATCTCTGGTCCTCTCGCATTGCCTGCGAATCTTCAAGAGTATCAGCCATGGGTCTTTAATTGGCCTGAAAAATCTAAAGAAGTATATATCCTCTCAACTTTTGCGTTATTATTATTCACTATCTTCTTCATATTTTCATATTTTCGCTAACTATTTGGATTTTTCTCAGATTGATAGGATGAAACTCATCTATCAAACTCACAGGAAACCTTGCACTTTCTTGGCTCTGAAATCTTTCACAGACGAAGTAAGAAATATTCTTTTATAGATTTTAACAATATATTGTTGCCCCTATTTCTTATCTTTATCTATGCTCGTAGGTGATTGAAGAGCTTGAACCATTAGAACCAAAACCCAAGGGAAAATCTTCCACTGATCGCAAAGGAAAATATGCTATCTCTGCTAAAGAAAAGTCTATTGCCCCTCGTGATGATAAATCTGGCGATCCTCCATTAAAGAAAAGAAAAACTCAACATTCTTCTTCTTCAACTCCTCAACCTATTTCTGATGACCTAAATGTTGTTGTAGATAAAGATAATGAGGATAATTTTAATGTTGATAATGGTGCTCCTTCCATGGTGAATTCTTCTCCTTCTGAGTCTTCCATGGATCAGCTGTCTAAAAATTTTGGCGATACTGAACATAGTATCCCAAATGAGTATGGAGACGAAGCTATTACTAAAATATCTCAATCTCTCGCCAACATTAGCGATGCTCCTATCTTAGTTGATAATGCTTCTCTTCGCGGAGTTTCAAGATCGCTAACTCCCAGTCTCTTAAATTCTCTTGGCATACTGGTATGTTTCCTCTTATTTATTTTACTTTTGTATTTGTTTCTTCGCCAAATCTTAATTTACAAAATTCTATCGCAGGTTGGAAGAGCTTCTTTTGTTGTTGCTTCTGATTTGGATACTAGACGTATTATTCAAGAAGGAAAAGCTAATAACCTTCGTCAGGAGAAATAAAAGCTGGAGGCAGAAGTTGCTGATCTTCGTGGAAAAAATAAGCAATTGGAAACTGATGCCTCGGCTGACAAGCAGAAATTCGCTGATCTTGAAAAAGCTCATCAAAAATTATATGGTATAATCTATTTTCTTTCTTTCTTAATTCTTCTCACCCCATTATAGCTTATTCAAACAACCATTTTGCAGATATTTATGGTCTTACTAATGAGGAAATACTCCTCCAATCTTTTCCCGAACCTTTAGATGATAATGCTCTTCTTGATCGCCTTAATAATTCTCTAAGTAACTTATCAGATGATCAGATTAGATCTCTCTCTTTTGAGGAACTTAAATCCAAATTTAACCTCTTGAAAATAGAGCACAGATCCAATTTAAACTTAAACCACAGATTTAAACGCCTTTACCTTGACTCCAAAAAAGAAATAAATAGATTAAGGGAAAGAAATAGTGATCTTATTGACGAGAAATATCTTGATGTTAAAAATGGTACCAAGGCTCTAGCAGATTTCCATAAAACTCTTTTTGATACTCAAGTGGAAAGAGACAGACTTATTCGCAAGAATGAAGATCTTCTTGCGCTGGAAACACAAGCTCGCTCTCTTCTTCTTATCAATAGAAATGATGGGTTTGCTTGGGCCGCAAATGTTCTTGATAATTCCAGAAACAACTTAGGTGTAGATGTTAGTCTCCAAGTTGAACAAGCTGCTTTAATTAGAAATATGATTTCTAAAAGAGAAGGTTGTTAACTTGTTCAATTCTTTGCTAACTTTTTATTTTAATATTCTTCCTGATAATGCTTCTAATTCGTTGTCACGTTCTCGCAGCTGCTGAGAAGAATTTTCGCGAGAGACTTCAAGAACTTGAAGATGAAAAACATCAACTCACAACCAAACTTAATGATCGTGATGAGAAGTATTCAAGATTAAAGGACCGTCTCAACACTACTACTGCGAATTTTAACAGATCTCTTGTTATTACTCGCAATAAATTCATTAAGTTGGTCTGTGATGATCATAATATCCCTAATTATGTATATCCTGATCTGGAAGAACAAATCCCAGCATAAATTCCAAGACCTACTATCTCTGATAGTGAAGCTGAAGATTCTGGTGATGAAGATAGTATTGGTGATGATGAACAAGAGGGAAACTCTGACGATGAAGAAAAATATGACAATGATGAAGAGAAAAAATCTGACAATAAAGATGGCGATCAGTCTAATTAGTTTTCTTCTTCTTTTGTCTTCTTTGTATAATTATTTCCTCTTTTTTGTAATTAACAGCGAGTTTCTTCGCTAATATAAACTCCTTTTGCTTCTGCCTGTATGAGTCAGAAAACAATTCTCTTTTGCAAAATAATCAATATAACTGTTATCTTTTAATGATCTATATAAGTATGTTACTTAGTATTATCAATGCAATTTTATCATATGATAGATGAATAATAATTTCATCATTTTATGCATTCCCATACTTGCCTTTATTATTCATCTACAATAAGAGAAAATTGCATAAAGATTAAACATTAGTTGAAGTAAAAATGTATTATGCCTCAGTACTGGCATTAAATTATGCCTCAGTACTTGCCAAATCTCATAAATACTGCGAGCAATATCGCAATAATATGTTGGTCTTACTATGCCTTCCTAGTTAAAGGTCTTATTTGGCCAACTTTTTCATTTATCTGCGACAAAATCGCAGGACGTCTTTACATTTGCATGTATTGACCCATTGATCTTGTCTTATCAGTATCTTTTCAATATCTCTGTGACAATATGACAAGTCTAAATTCTCTCGCAAGAACAAAGCCTCGTGACATTGCCGTCTTGCGATGAAATCGCAGGACGTCTTTACACATTCACGCAAAGACCCATTGATCTCATCTTAACATTTACTCTTTAGGCTTTTTGCCTTTGTATAATTTTCGTCACACGACAATATGACAGGCCTAAATGATCTTGCGATCATAAAGCCCCATGACATTTCCGTCTTAAGACACTCATCTCCCTAATGGAGGGTGCCGCCCTTATCTTCCCCCTGGTTTCCCCTTCAAGGAGGGCACATCGGCCATACAAGACTAGCTCCCACCATCCGGATTTGCCAACAACCAATTGTTTTCTCATCCTCTTGTCCTTTATGCCTATATGGCTTATAGTTACAAGACTGCACCCTAAGTGGGGTTTTCTTCAGGCCAAGTGCATCTTAGCCAAGACTTACCAAGAATGGCAAGGGAGTTTCGTACGCTCCGGGAACCCTTGGATCAACCGTGTACCTCGGCGCCTTGGTCATACTCTGCACTTCTTGGAAGAGATTCTCGGTCGTCCAACCAGGGTATAACCTTATATAACTGGAAATCCAAGATCTCTCTCCCGGATAAGTTTTCTTTAACCCCAACATCTGCATGACTCAGGTTCCAGCAGCGGTATAACCTTATCGCTGAGTCATGTCTAGAGATATCCCCTCATATAACGCGCTATTAGGTCTTACATTTTCCTCTTACAAAATTTTATTCGCGAACTAGGGTGCACTCCATAAAGGTTCGTCCCATTCTTTTGATCTCTGCGAATTTTTATTCGTTGTTCTTGCGATGATACTCGCATAAATTGTGAAAATTTTTAACTGTTTTATCTTATAGTATTCCAATATTTCTTACTTTTCTAGCACATTTTCTTCAAATTTCTTAAATGTCATTGCTTTACCCCTCTACCAACTGCTCTCTGTTGTCATTTCTTTGTTGAGTTTTGCTACCTTTTCTTCCTTTATGAAACTCTCACCGTTAATTTGCCATCCTCATCTTCTTGCTATTCTTTTATCATAACCTTATTATTGCGCTTTTCTTCTCTTTTCTCAGTTGTGATACTCTTGTTATCAACCACCAATTTGCTACTCCCTTGATCTCGCAGCGTTTCATCTTCTCGCTGTTCTATTGCATCAACCATTAATTTGTCACCTCTTTGTTTCTGTCTGATGTTGTGTTTCCAATTTTTGCTCCTCGCAGATCTTTCTTCACAGGTTTCCATATCAATTTCATAGCATCTCTTTCCTTCAACCAAATCTCCCTTTATAACTCCAATGCCATTGGGATGTGGAAATTTTATACATTGATGATAAGTTGATGCAACACCCAATATCCCGTGTAACCAAGGTCGTCCTATCAAAGCATTGTAAGGTGACTCGATGTCCACAACACAGAATAGGATTTTTGAAGATATTCCTTTTAACTGTGTTTGCATTTCAATTTCCCCCTTTGGTTTGTTAGTTGTACCGTTAAATCCATAGATTTTGTACGTTTATGGTATTAAATCTTCATCCTTTCCACCCATGGTTTTAAGGGTATGATAAAATAAGATATCAATTGAACTCCATGTATCTATTAAGACTCTGTTGATGGCCCAAGAATCTTCAACTTTACTATCATTCTATTCATCTTCTTCTTGCATTTGTTTTGGATTAATCTCTAATTGTACGACTAGTGGATTATCGTGTTGCTCGCCAACCTCAGGTACATCTTGCGCAGTGAAAGATAGAGTTTGTTTCTGCCACTCCTCTAATGGAGAGGCTCTCGCTATATTCATTATCTCTTTTCCATTCGTGTCTCTGGCAAAGACTCTTCTTAGAACATTATCATGGAAATCCTCCACAGTTTTATATGAGTTCACAATGGAATTACAGAACAAATTCTTTGCTTTAGCCCCTACTTCTATCACAAATGTTTCTGCTCCTTTTACAGCATTCACTCTGCGATATTCTGGTGCTGCCGGTAATTGTTGAGATTGTGGATGTCCTACTAGAAAATGATTTAACTTTCCCTGATCAATCATCCTCAAGATTATTCTCTTCACATTCCTACAATCGTTTACTGAGTGGCCATGAAAATGATGGTAAGGACAGAATTCTTGACTTCGATTGTTTGGATGGGTTTCTTTTCCCATGTTTCACAGAGAGGGTATATTTTCCATCAAAATTATAGCTTCCCAAATCTTTTATATGCTGGTATTGAGAGCTGGCATCTTAATTTATTCCCATATTATCCTCTGATTGCCTTGTCCTCTAAAATTATTCTGCCTTTGTCCACCATAAGTTTCTTGAGGTTGATCGAGTCTTTGAATCTTATTATTTCCACCGCGATTATTATAATAATTCTTCTCCCTTTCATATTCTTCCTGATCTCGACTTCCCATAGCTACTAATTTTTGTTGGTTATCAATGACTACTTTCTCTTGTTGTGCTTGCGAGGTGCTCGCTACATTATTTATCATTTTAGGGAGAAAACTTCCACTTGCCGCCAGCGAGCTGGTGTTCACGATTGGGTATGATTCCATCTTATTTTGTTTCTCCTCCAAAGCAATGTATTCTTCCTGCAGTTCTCACAATTCTGTCATGGTGATTGTATTTTTGATTCTGAAAATCTGAATGTACAGTAAATTAGTCGCGAACATTGCATTAATGAAGGATAGGATCAGATATCTTTCATCCACTCTTCCATCCATCTCACTGCACATTGATTTCCATCTTATAGTTAAGTGCTTCAAACTCTTTCCAACTCTCTGTTTTATCCCAAACATATCTTCAATACCCAGCCGCGATGAATTGTTGCTAATATATGCTCCTAAAAATGTTGCTTGTAAATGATCAAAAGAAGTTATGGTATTTTTTGGTAATCCCTCAAACCATTTTAACGCCACGTCAGTTAAGCTGGATGCAAAATATTTGCATAACACAACATCATGATTCTCCCACTGTAGCATACATCTAACATAAGCTTTGACGTGTTGAACAGCACAAGTAGTCCCATCAAAAATGCTGGTAAATTTCATTTTGGAGGTATTCCCCTTAACTGTACTTCTTGAGTAAATGGAGTCCTCGCAGTTTCTTCAATAGCTTCATCAAGTTGCCTTCTACCTCCTTCTCTTCTATTTCTTATCATTCCTCGCATTTTTGCTAATTCTCTTAAAATTTGCTCATTCTCAGCTGAGTTTTGTTCCATTGGCCTCTTTAATGTTGTTTCCCTTCTCATGCGTTCTTGCCTTTCTTGTCTTGCGAGATTTTGTGTATCTCCTTCTTCATCATTATCTCTTCTTTCTCTGCGATTTTCTCTTTCACCATCCTCTTGAAATCGCAGTTGCCTATCTTCTTCTCTACGAATTTCTTCATTTCTCCTCATTTCTCTTCGCTGTCTCTCTATTCTCCTTTGTATCCTATCATAATCCTCTTGAATATTATCATTATAACGATTTTGTGTACGTCTTGTTTCTCGATTTTGATGGTTATTTTGTCGTACTGCCTCTCGAAATTCTTGCTCTTATACTTCTGCTCTTAATCTTTCTCTCTCTCAAGCCAAGCGCGCTTGTTCAGCATAGTATCTCTCAATTTCTTCTTCAATTATTCTTTGATTCCTTTGATTCTCTCTCCCATGCAATATCCTCCTACCTTCCTCTAGATTCGCTTCTTCAATTTGGTTGTTTTTTCCCTCTTGATTTCTATTGTCACGCAGATTATAACGATCGCCAATTATCTCTTCTTCTCTATGACGTTGTTCTCCATATAAATTTTGCACTTCTTCTCTAACATTTCTCATTGGGGAATTTTGCCTTGGCTCTTCTATGAATGATCTTGAATTTGATCTTACACTACTTCTTGACCTCCTTCTTTGTAATCTCAAATTCTCCATTCTTAGTTCATGATTTTTTCTTGTTAGATTCGCATGTTCCTCTACCTCTAATCTCCTTTCTTCCTGTGTTCTTTGCCTCAGATCATCTACTATCCCATTTTCACATCCCACATGAACTAATTCTCCAGCCATTCTTTGATTTCTTTCTCCTTCTTCTCCATTTCTTAATTGTCGATTTTCTGCTTCTTCCATTGAATCCGACTTCCAAGTGTGCACGCTCACTCTATCATAATCCACATCCCTATCTTACGTTTGTGCTTGTTGATTCGGCTGTTGAATTGAACTTTCTGCTTTATTTATTGTTCTATTTCTTCCTGATCTTATTCTTAAAGATTCTTCTAATTCACCTGTTCCTTCACCTGCAAGTCTTTTACTTCTCCTCACAGTTGTTAGTGGTTCTGATGTGTTTCTTCTTCTTCTAGCCATTTCTTCAATTCTAACAATTTCTTCAATTTTTCAAGTTGTAATTATAGATTTCTTAGCTTGATTCTCCCTGTTTCGGGCGCCAAAATGTAGTTGCAGGATTTCCCACACTACACCCTTGTCAAGAATCTACAAAAACTAAGTCATAATTGTGGATGAACAACAACACTTTTATTAATTCACTTTCAGGAAGATTTACAAGAAATATCAAAACTCAGAAGTACAACTTTCTTTCTGGAGTTTCTCTCTCCTAAAAATTCTCTTAGCTCTCAAAATTACATCATCATCTTCTGGATTTAGTCGGGCCCTTTATATAGGAAAATACATAGTGGAAGACAGCTAAGATTTCCCCTTAATTCGGATCTACTCTGCGATCTCATCGCCATAACTTTAGTCTTCACCATCGCCAACTTTGTAATCATCGTGGAGCAGACTTATTCTTCTCATATATCTTCAGTCGTCAACCGTTATGTTATTCTTTTGTGACACTCGCCAAATGTCATTGAAGAAGCTTGCGACGTTCTCGTCAAAGTGTTGTTAATAATTATAGAAATGTTTGGTTCCTCACAGAAGTGTCGTTTCTATCGTGAGAATATCGTTGTGGCGATATTCTGGTCCTACACTTTGATTCCTTGAAAAGCCCTTTCACATTCATCCGTCCACTTGAATTTTGTTCCCTTCTTCAATATGTCGAAGAAATGTTTGCATTTATCTAAAGATCGCGAAATGAATCTCCCTAGCGAGGCAAAGAGTCCATTCAATTTTTGTACATCTTTTATTGTTGCTGGTGTTGCCATATCGCGAATTGCTTGCACCTTTTCTGGATCAACTTGTATTCCTTATTTTGATACAATGTACCCCAAAATTTTTCCTGAGGTTACTCCAAAGGTACACTTATCAGGATTTACTTTGATATTAAATTGTCGCATTTGATCGAAAATCTCTTTCAAATCTTGCACATGATTTTCAGCTTCTTTACTTTTGATTAGCATATCATCTACATACACTTCTAATGTTTTGTGAATCCACTTTGCAAACACCTTCTCCACCATTCTTTGATATGTTGCTCCAGCATTTCGCAAACCAAATGGCATCTTTGTGTAACAATACAACCCTCTTGGAGAAAAAAATACTGTATGTTCTTGATCTTCTTCAACGAGAGGAATTTGGTTATATCCTTTATATCCATCCAAATGATGATATTCTTGCATTTCTGTGCTTGATTCAACCATTTGTGGGATATCTGGCAATGGAAAACTATCTTTTGGACAAGCCTTGTTTAAATCAGTAAAATCTATACAAATTCTTATCCCTTTGTTCTTCTTCGGGACCACCACCATATTTGCAATCCATTCTGGATATTTTGCTTCCCTTATAATTCCTGCATCGAACATTTTCTGTAGTTCTTCCTCTATTTGAGAATGGTATGTTGTTGCGATTTTTCTTATTCTTTGCTTGAATGGTCTTACATTTTTGTTGATTTCTAATTTATGACATGCTATTGATGGATCTATTCCCGGCATTTCATCCATATTCCACGCGAAGATATCTTTATATTCTCGCAAGAGATTTATAGTTCTTTCTTCCTCATCTGCCTCCATTCTAGTCCCAATTTTTAGTATTTTAGGCTCTTCTTTACTTCCAATATTTACTTCTTTTGTTGGTTCTGCAGCAGTGTAACTGGCTTCAGGTTCTCCCATTGGTGTTGGTGTTTTCATAATTCTCGTGAATTCGTCTCCCTCTCGCGAAATTTCACTGGGCACTCCTTTTCCCTCCTTTGCTCTCATCATTTAAACTTTAAACTCTTATTCCTTCTTTGATTCTCTCGCCAGTTTTCTGCGAATTTTTCGTAACTTTGGACGATTTTCACAATTTTTCACTTCAATTTGGTAACATAATTTTGCAAAATCCGTATCTCCTCTAATTTTTCCGATTCCACTGGGCATAGGAAATTTAATGCACTGGTGTAATGTTGATGCTACGGCTTTGATTGCATGTATCCACGGTCTTCCCAATATCATATTGTACGGTGATTCCACATCTACCACGCATAATGATATTTGTGTTTCAATTTCTCCTAGTGGAATTCGTACCACTATCTCGCCTTTAGGTTTTGTTATAGACTTTCCAAATCCATGGACATGGTATGTTGAATGAGACATTTCTTCATCCTTATATCCCATTTTCTTGAAGGTATGATAAAATATCATGTCTACAGAACTTCCTGTGTATACCAAAGTTCTATTCATAGCCCATTCTTCTACAGTTTTTATTGATTTCTGCTTTCTCATTGGTATAGTGGTTACTGTGACCATCAATGGAGATGTATGACTTAAATATTCTTCTAGTATTTCTGCTGCTGTAAACGTGATTTCTTGTTTTTCCCAATCTTTCAATGATGATATCTTCTCCACTGTCATAATCTTCCTTCCTTCAAAATCCCTTTTATGTATCTTCCCCTTAATGTTTTCATGAAATCTATCAACCATTGCTCTTGTTACCATATCACATTCCAATTTTCTACAATCCTTTTTGATTCTGATCATTCTTCCTTCAATTATCTCACCGATTTAGTTTTCCTAATCTTGAATAATTCTTATCTTCTTATTCGCTTTTTCTTCGATTTTCGTTAGTTCAATCCTTGTTTCGGGCGCTAAAATGTAGTTGCAGGAATTCCCACACTACACCCTTGTTAATATTATATAAAAATCTATTAGAAATCAATTAAACTTCAAAGATTTAAACGACACTTTACTATTCAAATCTCAGAAATGTTTACAGAATTGGAAGAAATTAGGATTACAAATATTCTCTTGAAGTTTCTCTCTCCTCAAGACTCTTTCAACTCTCAAAAATACATCATCATTTTCTGGATCTATCGAGTCCTTTATATAGGGATTTACATAATGGATGACAGCTAAGTTTTCCTCCTATTTCGGATCTATTCTGCGACCTCATCGTGATCGCTACAATATTCTCTATCGCAAGAACGATGACCATCGCAGGATCAACATATTCTTCTTTTACTTCTTCCATCGTCATTTTTTTTTTATATTATGTGACGCTCGTGAAATGTTGTTAAAGAATTTGTAGTGACGCTCATAGAAGTGTTGTTAATATCGCAGGAATAGCGTTGTAGTGATATTCTGGTCCTACACCATACATAATCACAATAGCATTCATACGATTATGTAGATGTCTTATATACAAAGTTTAATTGTTAAGCAAGAAACTTCATGTTGTATTCCTTAATACTATGTCTATCTAGAGTGTTCATGCTTCGCAGTTTTAGGTTTTCAATATGCACGACTTGAAAGATACGTTATGGAATGAAACGGTTCAAGTCAAATATCACTAACCTCAAGTAGAAGGATGACGTTGTCGTTGTTGCTTTGCACTTCTTCACTTCTTTAAGTCTTCACAATACTTGTAATGTCTCACCCTAATACTTTCAAGCTAACCTATACGAAGTTGACTCTAGTAAATTTAAATCAAGCGACTCTTAAATGAGTTGACATACCAACGCTTGGTGGGTTCAACTGACCAATACTCTATCAGGAGAGGAGAGTAATCTAATTAGGTGAAATCTCTTACGGCCGCTCAATTTAAAGTCTTCTTTGGGATTTAGAAGCTCTAGCGCGACCCGTTGGTGGGAAACTAAATATTGCAGTTTATCTTTAGTTTTCGTATTGATTTGATTGACTAACGGTGGTTGAACTTTGATTGCACCTAGTTTGTTTATGCTTGAGAATCTTCTCTTCTGATAAAAGATCCACTCAAACTAGTTCAAGGTTTCGACAGGTTTCGACAAGATTTGAAGACAAAGAAGAGATAAAATATTTCTGACTTGGTTTTATAATCTTTAGTGTGCACAATACTTGTTTGGGTAATAGAGGATCCAATTAATAATCGGTTTATCCTTGTGGTAGATTGGATTGATTAATTGAGAAGATCGGCATCAACGCAGTTCTTTGGATTAAGAGTGTTGATTGGCTTAATCTTACCGATTGCGTTTTTGTGATTGAACATAAGATAGATATTGGAACCTGGCAAAGGAGTTTATGTTAAGATAAACAAGGGAACCTTTGCATAACATATTTCACTTGGTTGAAGAGAGTTGACACCAAATAGATTTGTTGTTCCTTTACTGTTTGGAATACGAACCAAAGGAATTGGTCCAAGTACGGGACTTGTTTACAGGTTGGAAGCATGGGAATACAGACGGAACTAGGTGAACTATAGGTTTAGTTTCTTGGTCTCAACTATACGAAGTTGGTTTATTTTGTATAGCAACTTAATCCTGAGAGTATTCAATTATGGACAAGGTCCCAGGGTCTTTCTGCATTTGTGGTTTCCTCATTAACAAAATCTTGTTGTGTCATTTACTTCATATTTCCGCATTATAATTATTTTATTATAATTAAAGTAAATTTCATATAAGTTAATTCCTATTTACTTGATACGTGAATCCTATTGTGTTTGGTTAAGTTCGAACCTTTGTTTCAAGTAAACATTCTTCGTGTTGTATTGTCTCGATCTCGTATCCATATACGATCACACGAAGTGTGAACCGATTAGTTGCATTATCTCGACTTAGTTTATAGACAATCACTTTCGGACAAAGGACTTATAGGAAGGAAATTTTTTAGCTTGAGGTATATTTGGGTACCCTCGCCTTTTCAATTGGTATCAGAGCAGGCAAACACGAAAATATCTAACAATCTGTGTTTGGTGCGATCTATCCTATAAGAATTGAATCCATGTTTGATTCAGTTAACGTTAAGCAAGAGTATGACTACTTAAAGGTTGAAGATGTTACTACTTCGTTGACTCATGATCCAGGAGTTGCGAAAACATCTGTTTCTTTTTCTGATGAAAAAGAAGATGCTGATAAAGAGTTGGTAAAACTTCTAAAGCCTATAAAATCTCTGTCTTCTAAAATGGTTATTCTAAAGACAGAGTCAAATCTTCTTAAACATGAGATCAGAAATAAAGACAGTTGTAGTTGCAAGAATTCCTACACTACACCCCATACAAGAATTCACCATTATCAACACATATTTGAAGATTAAGAACAACACTTTTATTGATTAATTCTCAGAAATGTTACAAGAAATGAAAGGAATCAAAAATACAACCGCTCACAAGAACTTTCTCTCTCCTTAATACTTTCTCAACACTCTAAAATTGATCTCTATCTTCTCAATCTATTGGTTCTATTTATATAGGGTAAGTACATAGTGGATGACATCTAAGCTATCCTTTAATTTCGGATCTGGCTCGCGATGCTCTCGTGGTAGTTGTAATGCTAACTCTCGCAGACATTGTATTCTTCAAAGAATCGTCATGCTCTTTTCGTGTTTCTGCTACCATCATCCGTTACGTCATTCTTTGAATTATTCTGCGATGCTCGAAGAGTGTTGTTGAGAAGCTCGCAGAAACGTTGTTGTAAATCTCGCAGGAATATCGTTGTAGCGATATTCTGATCCTACATCTTTCCTCTTCTCATGTCTTTTCTGCGAAGGGGAAAAGATTATGAGAAATTGAAATTTCTTGAAATGTCGCAGCTGTCTGTCTTTTTACATTCTTTTGTTCTGACACGTATCTTCATCACTCGCCAGATTTACTACACGTATCTTTTTATCCATTTAACTTTTGACACATCCTTTTCAACCGCTGCGATCCAACCGTTCACGTCTTTTCCCTGCATTAATTGAGCTTATCCTCTCGAGAACTTTTATCCCCTATATATATCTTCTTTAGTTCTCTCTTTTCTTCTTTTTACTTTCTTCTTCTTTCTCTCTGTAGTTTTACTGTTCTTCCGCAACTGCTACTGCTATAATTTCTTTCTTATTCTTTCGATCTTTTCTTTATTCCCATACTAAGGATGCCTCCTCCTGGTCATAAAAATGTACTTGCCTTTGAGAAGATGCAAAAGAAACTTAAAGGTAAAGGTTTTACCTTATCCACTATTCCTGATCAAATCCCTAAGGTTGAACTCTCCATTAAATTACTTTCTGATCATCCATGTAATGGCGAGAAAATCGTAGTCTCATTAGTTCAACTTGAAGCTGGCCTACCCATAACTCTTTATAACCCTGAACTTCATTTATTCAATGAAATTCTTTCTCATGCGAAGTTCTCGCGGGCTATATATCAACTGAGTGGAGATTGCATTCGTCTGCTGCTTGAGTTTGCTACTTGCAGCGCTGGTAAGGAGTCTCTCTACCCTCATGAGGCAAAGAACCCTAAGTTCAAAGATGTTCCTATTATTCCTGCGAAGTATACTGTAGAGAATTTCTTCGCGAATTATGATGTTATACCCATGAGGAAGGATAACACTTGTTGGGGTGACCGTTTAGAGAAAAAAAGATGACGTCGCTGAAGATATGGCTCTTATGTTGGATATTGACTGGCATCCGTGCAACAATACATCTCCTCGCTACTCTAATGATAATAAATGGTGTGTCTTCCCATTATTTTTAGAAGGTCCATACATCTTTGGTTCTCATGCTATATTTGCGAACCACGCAGCATATCAACCATGGGTGTTCAGATGGTCTGAAAGAGAGGGAGAGGTATATCCTTGCAACTTTAAGTTTGTATTGTTATTTTCCTCATGTTTTTATATATACTCTCACTGATCCCTCCAATTTATCCAGTTTAAAAGATTGAAAGCTAGCTACCAGTGATAGGTGTCTAAACCACCTTATTATTTATCTATTGTTTATGCTTTCTCTGCTAGTTTTCATGTAAATTATGTATCTTATGTTTTTTTTTTGAGTATTTAGGTACTCTGGAGTCGTTTGGAGAAAAATAAGAAGAAATAGGGCAAAAGGTGCAAATGTTGTTGGAGGTGGATTGTGTCTCATTATTTGCTTTTATTTCTTCATTTTTGTCTGAAAAGTATGTCAGCTTTAGTGATGCAAATTCTTTCTGAAAAGCACGACAACTTTAGTGATGACTCTCATTGAAGAGTATAAGTGAATATGACAAATAAGGGACGGCTGCGGCAGGTGGAAAAGCATTCATTTGGAGCATGTAGGGGAAAAGCTATGATTTCATGGATGAACACTATCTGAAACTAAGCCAAGGTTAAAGGGCAATCCTATTTGAAGGAGTACTAAATATAGATCAGCTGAGGATAAGGGGTTGGAGACTTTAGGCTAGCCCTTATCATAAGTGACCACCCATTATAAGCACCCAGTCTGGGGTGGTCCTATCCCTGGGGTGTACCACTAACCCCAAACCGTATAACCCTATAACCTAAAATCGAGAAGATTATCTTCTCTTCAATCATTATCAACAGAAATAGAGAGAAATAAGAGAGGCACAACCATGAATCGGGATCGAGAAAATGTTAAGAGAATTCGATAAATTGAAGACCAGATCGAGAAATTCAGAGAACTGGGTCAGTAAATTGAAGAACAAGAAGCACCAGATATGGGTATGAACCTGAAGCTCTGAAGGAGGAACTAGTATGGGGGTTCTCATTCTCGACTGTTGCGGTGAAGGTGGTGTGAATTTAGATGATCCAGAGAAGATGTTGATTTCAAGGGTTCGGTGGGATTTGATGATGGTGGGTTTGCAGTCTGCCGTGGTTGAGATGAAGAAAAGGGATTACTGAAAGATGGGTTTGATTTGGTTTTGAAATGGCAGTGGTATGATTGATGGTTTGAAGTTGTTAATTAAAGATGGTGGCTTCTGTGTAATTTGTCCGAGAGGAAAGAACTAAAGTGGGAATGAGGGTTATTGTTGATTTCGGAAGAAAAAGAGATGTAATTCAAAGTGTGAAGGTGTAAGCTCTATTGAATGTATTAATGTGAATGCTTGAAATAAAATATATGTATGCTTAGGTGTGTTACAGGTGGAGAGAATAGCCTGAAACAATGTCCGGAAAGTCCTGTAATTGAACTGAACTCGGCCGATTTTCTATTCCGGCAAGTTGACTCGTGACGGTGATGACCGATTCAGACGAGTCCGATTCGACCCGATCCAGCTCAGTGATTAAGATGACTCAGCTCTGACTAATATAGCTGATTGAGATGACTCTCCTTTGACCGATTCCTGACGGTTTAACTTTTTGACCGTTATCTCTAATGGTGGACTGACGAAATATTCTCTCGACAGACAGAATTTTCAGGCGATGTTCCGGTACCAGATTCCGGCCAAAACACACAGTTTTCCGGCGAACATTTTTTGGACATATTTTCTACACGGGTTTCACTCACTTGTGGGCTTGGTGGACTTCTATCTTATGGACTTTGAATACTAGACCTAATTTTAGAAATTGGAGAAAAATCTACAAAAAGAAAAGTTCTACTAACTTTTGGAGATCACGTTTTATTCTATTCTTGGAGCTTTTGCAGAGAACTACTTCTAGGGTTTGCTTTCTTTTATGTTTCATCTTCTTTCTTTGAATATTATGATGATAAACTCCATTAATATGTGTAGATAAATACTACTATTGGTTATGGGATAAAAGTTGATTTCTTCAAGCATGTTATTTGATTCTATGAATTAGTTTTGTCTCAATTCTATCCTTTATGATTCATCGTTTATATTATCATATGATTTGAATGCTAGTTTGGTTGAGTCCGGAATCAATTGGATTTGTTTTCATCTCTTTATCTATATTAGGGTTTTCAATACGTAAAAGTTGTTATCTCTGATTTCTAGTAGCATCTTGTGGTTAATACTTGTAGTGATACATCTTTTTAATCGCGTATGAATCATAACCTTTGTTAAAACGAATTAGTGCTTTTACACGTTTGTTTGCATTGATTAGTCATATTTCATAGAACTTATTGCTCTTAGGGAGTTAAATCTAATTGTTCTTTTACACTTTAGGTTGCTTTTTAAGAAGATGTCACAATAGCATCTTTTAATGTTGTTTGTGATAAAATCAGGAAATAAACGAGATACTCTTGCGATCAAGATATCTTAGGACTTTTGATAATTGCGAGATTAAATTACCAATTCTAATCATAGATGAAAAATACATGTTTGTGAATGATACTATCCCGTGACCAATATCTTCTCTTTATTGATTATTCAAATTATTTACTTTGCTTTATTTAGTTTTATTACTTTGATAAAAACAAAAACACACCCTGGGTTACTTGGTTACTTAAGAATCTAAAAATTGCATAACAACAATCGCCTCTCTGTGGATATGAACTCTTTCTTATCACGTACTTCTTTCATATTTAGTAGAGTGAGAAAGTGAATTTATTTTTGCTCGGATGACAACCGGTCAAATTTTGGCGCCATTGCCGGGGAGGCATTCGGCTTGTTATATAGTTTTGGTTTCTTATTTTTACGTTGTTTTTAATTTCGTTTTGAGAATTGTGTTTCAAGTACCTTACTGAAATACAAACTGGGAGAAGCAATGGGTGATACAAATCGCACACTCAAGGAGTTGGCTTCTCATAAGCTAAATACACAACAGGGGTGTATTCAAACAAATTCTACTTTCTAGATCAAGCCGGGGCTGCTTAGAGAATTACCAATATTCCATGGCATGGTGAATGAAGATCCAAACAAGCATCTTATGGACTTCCACACCATTGTCATGGCCGTGCTTCCAGTGGATACTGATGCGGATGGTGCAATGTTGAAAAAATTTCGATTCTCTTTGGGGGATAGTGCTAAGGATTGGTTATATTATTTGCCTCCCGAAAGTGTCACAACATGGAATGGGTTGAAGAAACTATTTTTAGAGAGATATTTTCCTGCATCAAAGGCTACTGAAATTCGCAAGGAGATTTGTGGGATGAAGCAAAATGTGGGAGAATCTTTATATGAATGTTGGGAACGATACAAGAGATTGGTGGGAAGCTTCCCTCATCACCAATTTAGTGACGCAATGATTATCCAATACTTCTATGAAGGTCTCCAAGAAAGTGATAGGAATCTTATTGACGCTGCAAGTGGTGGTGCACTTATGAAAAAGACGGTGACACAATCTAGAGAGTTGATTGAGAGTATGGCAGCAAATTCTCAATAATTTTCAAGTCGTGGATTAGAACCGCCTACCAAGGGAGTTAGTCAAGTTGACGAGATTATTGAATTACGTCAAAAAATGAGCAATATGATGGCAATGATGCAACAAATTGCAGCAGTGGTTGTAAAACCATCACGCCCAGCTTATGAGAACGTAGATCATGTCAATGCTATATTCTCAACTCATCCATATGGTATTTACTCCAACACTTACGAACAAGCTGCAAGTGCAAGTTCTGTTTACAACCATCCACATGAGTTCCAACAACAAGTGCAACAACCACAACAAGGGCATAATCCAGAATTGGAGAAGATGGCTACTTTGGTGGAGGCTTTAATGTCCGTGGTACATCAAAATCAACAACTAGTGATCTTAAATCAGCAGAAAACGGATAATGCAATTAAGGAGTTGCAATCACAAGTTGGTCAACCGCAACAACAATAATTCCAGCAACAACAACAACCACCTGAAAATCAAGGGTCCAATATGGAAGAGTTGCTGAAATCTTTTATGCAAAGAACGGAGGGTGTGTTCCAGGACTTGCAAACACAAGTAGGTTCAATGGCCGAGGAAATTAATCAGTTGCATGCACAAAATGGTGAGAAACTCCCTTCCCAACCTCTTAACTCAAGAGAGGGTGTCAATGCTATTAAGTTGGGAAGTGGTACACAATTTGTGCAACCCGAAGTTATAAATTCGGGTGAAGAAGAAGCGCCAAAGGAATCAATTTTGGAGGAAAAGAACGCAGATTTTACCCAAACCCCCGAGGTAACTAAATCAAACTCTAAACTTCTTGTTTCTACTTATGTTCCTCCTCTACCTTTTCCTGGCAGGTTCGCTAAAGCTAATGAGAAGGTGGAACAAGGTAGGGATATTTGGGATGTTTTTAAGAAGGTCCAATTGAATATTCCACTCATTGAAGTAATTAGGCAATCTCCTCTCTATGCAAAGTGTGTAAAGGAATTGTGCACTAACAAGCACAAGCTAACCGGTAATGAGGTAATGAGTGTGGGGGAAAATGCTTTGGCGTATCTTACAAAGAAACTCTCACCTAAATTGAAAGATCCTGGTAGTTTCACTATTCCATGCACTATTGGTAAAACAAGGTTTGCGAAAGCTATGTTAGATTTAGGAGCGTCTATTAATGTTATGCCTACTTCGATTTTTGATGCTTTAAATCTTGGTCCTCTCAAGAAAACCGGCATAGTTATTCAACTTGCCGATAGATCTAATGTATACCCTAAAGGTATTGTTGAGGATGTTTTGGTGCAGGTAAAAGGACTAATATTTCCAGTGGATTTCTACGTTTTAGACATGAGTGATGTGAATTTATCCTCGTCTACACCTTTACTGTTGGGTAGACCATTTATGAGTACCGCTAGAATGAATATTGATGTCCACAATTGCACCTTGACTATGGAGTTCAATGAAGAATTCATACACTTCAACATCTTTGAGGCGAGGAAACATCCAAGTACCATTTAATCAGATTTCCATAATGTGTTGGAAGTCGGCTAAAGCATAACAAGCAAGGAGCACGTCGGGCTGACGACTTTAAACCAAGCGCTAAGTGGGAGGCAACCCACCGGTTTTGTATCTTTACCTTAATATTTTTATTTTTAAGCATTTTATCTTGATTTTCTTTGTTTTTGCATATCATTTGCGGAATTTCCCACCTTGAACTTTTTTTGGATGATTCAATTTTACATTGAGGACAATGTAAAGTTTAAGTGCGGGGGAGCATTTATATGTTTCTATAGTTTGTTTTAGTGTGTTTTATGCCTTTAGTAAAAAAAAATAAAAAAAATCAGAAAAATAGAAAAACCAAGAATATTTTTTTTTGTGCTTTGTGAACTCCGAAATCTAGAAACTTGTGCCTTTAGGATGACACCATTAGTGGATGGAACCATTTTGATTGCAGGAGTTGAGGAACCAATTAACTAAAAGGGACGAACATAGCTCATAAATCACAAATAACATGATAGTCGTTAACATATCTCGGAATATCACCATATCGCATTCTATTTTTATTTTTCCATATTTATCTAATTGTTCTCTAAGTGCTTTGGTGGGTCACTAAACATCAACTTGTTATTACTGCTAGGATAAAATAGAGTGATTGAGTTACTAAAAGTTGATTTAAAAAAAAAAAAACGACCAATTAGACCAAACGGAATAAGAATGACACTTGGATAGCAGTATGTGAAACGTTGTCCCTGTCTCCGTCGCCTAAACAAGCGTGGAATGCAGGATCCAAGGCAACTATTTCTGACAAGAAGCATGCGCTTGTATCCAAAATATTTAATTTTTTCTTAAAAAAAAAGTGAAAAAAAAAAGTGAAAAAAAAAGGAAAAAAGAAAAGAAAAGAATTATATTTGTTAAATAAAGTCACTCCTGGTTCCCTTGAATATGCCAGTGAGTTGATGTAGAATTCAAACCAGTAGCTCAATCCAATAATACGTATAGGTTCATCTTGGCAGTGACCTTCATACAGATATGGGAAACATCGATCACTTGTGAACATTCGCCAATATCTACGTCTATGTCCATCTTCTTAGTCTTTTCATTGTGATTGTGGTTTGTTAGTTTCCGAGTATTGTGGCTTGTTTGACTATCTAATTAAAGCTTTATTTACTTACATATGAATTGAATTTGCTCAAGGTACCTCCTCCTGTAGTCATTTTGGATTCGTTCATTGATTTATCACAAATAGACGGAGTTGGAAATATAGGTTTTGTAGGCAGACCTCTTGTAAACCTTCACGAGACTAAAACTCATCCACTAAGGACACCTAGGGTTTTAAAGGCTAGTTATTTATGCTTAAAGTGACCGTAGCCTCGACGAGACGGAGTTGTATGTACGTTTTATAATTGTTCTGTTTGATTTGCTCGAGGACTAGCAAAGTCTAAGTGTGGGGGAATTTTATAGGTGTCTAAACCACCTTATTATTTATCTATTGTTTATGCTTTCTCTGCTAGTTTTCTTGTAAATTATGTATCTTATGTTTGTTTTTGAGTATTTAGGTACTTTGGAGTCGTTTGGAGCAAAAGAAGAAGAAACAAGGCAAAAGGTGCAAATGTTGTTGGAGGCGGATTGTGTCTCATTATTTGATTTTATTTCTTCATCTTTGTCTGAAAAGTATGTCATCTTTAGTGATGCAAATTCTGTCTGAAAAGCACGACAACTTTAGTGATGACTCTCATTGAAGAGTATAAATGAATATGACAAATAAGGGACGGCTGCGGCAGGTGGAAAAGCATTCATTTGGAGCATGAAGGGGCAAAGCTATCATTTCATAGATGAACACTATCTGGAACTAAGCCAAGGTTAAGGGGCAATCCTATTTGAAGGAGTACTAAATATAGATCAACTGAGGATTAGGGTTTGGAGACTTTAGGCTAGCCCTTATCAAAAGTGACCACCCATTATAAGCACCCAGTCTGGGGTGGTCCTATCCCTGGGGTGTACCATTAACCCCAAACCGTATAACCTTATAACCTAAAATCGAGAAGATTATCTTCTCTTCAATCATTATCACCAGAAATAGGGAGAAAGAAGAGAGGCGCAGCCATGAATCGGGATCGAGAAAATGTTAAAAGAATTCGATAAATTGAAGACCAGATCGAGAAATTCAGAGAACTGGGTCAGTAAATTGAAGAACAAGAAGCACCAGAGATGGTTATGAACCTGAAGCTCTGAAGGAGGAACTAGTATGGGGGTTCTCATTCTCGACTGTTGCAGTGAAGGTGGTGTGAATTTAGATAATCCAGAGAATATGTTGATTTCAAGGGTTCGGTGGGATTCGATGATGGTGGGTTTGCAGTCTGTCGTGGTTAAGATGAAGAAAAGGGATTAATGAAATATGGGTTTGATTTGGTTTTGAAAATGGCAGTGGTATGATTGATGGTTTGAATCTGTTAATTAAAGATGGTGGCTTATGTGGAATTTGTCCGAGAGGAAAGAACTAAAGTGGGAATGAGGGTTACTTTTGATTTCGGAAGAAAAAGAGATATAATTCAAAGTGTGAAGGTGGAAGCTCTGCTGAATGTATTACTGTGAATACTTGAAATAAAATAGATGTATGCTTAGGTGTGTTACAGGTGAAGAGAATGGCCTGAAACAATGGCCGGAAAGTCCTGTAATTGAACTGAACTCGGCCGATTTTCCATTCCGACGAGTTGACTCGTGACGGTGATGACCGATTCAGACGAGTCTGATTCGACCCGATCCAGCTCAGTGATTAAGACGACTCAGCTCTGACTAAGACAGATGATTGAGCTGAATCTCCTTTGACCGATGCCTGATGGTTTGACTTTTTGACCGTTATCTCTAATGGTGGACTGACGGAATATTCTCTCGACGGACAGAATTCTCAGGCGATGTTCCGGTACCGGATTCCGGCCAAAACACACAGTTTTCCGGCGAACGTTTTTGGGACATATTTTCTACACGGGTTTCTCTCACTTGTGGGATTGGTGGATTTATATCTAATGGACTATGAAGACCAGACCTAATTTTAGAAGTTGGGGAAAAAGCTACAAAAAGAAAAGTTCTACTAACTTTTGGAGATCACGTTTTATTCTATTCTTGGAGATTTTGTAGAGAACTACTTCTAGGGTTTCCTTTCTTTTATGTTTCATCTTATTTCTTAGAATATTATGATGATGAAATCCATTAATATGTGTATCTAAATACTACTATTGGTTATGGGATAAAAGTTGAGATCTTCAAGCATGTTATTTGATTCTATGAATTAGTTTCGTCTCAATTCTATCGTTTATGATTCATCGTTTATATTATCATATGATTTGAATGCTAGTTTGGTTGAGTCCGGAATCAATTGGATTTTTTTTCATCTCTTTAGATATATTAGGGTTTTCAATACGTAAAAGTTGTTATCTCTGATTTCTAGTAGCATCTTGTGGTTAATACTTGTAGTGATACATCTTTTTAATCGCATATGAATCATAACCTTTGTTAAAACGAATTAGTGCTTTTACACGTTTGTTTGCATTGATTAGTCTTATTTCATAGAACTTATTGATCTTAGGGAGTTAAATCTAATTGTTCTTTTACACTTTAGGTTGCTTTTTAAGAAGATGTCACAATAGCATCTTTTAATGTTGTTTTTGATAAAATCAGGAAATAAATGAGATACTCTTGCGATGAAGATATCTTAGGACTTTTGATAATTGCGAGATTAAATTACCAATTCTAATCATAGATGAAAAATACATGTTTGTGAATGATACTATCCCGTGACCAATATCTTCTCTTTATTGATTATTCAAATTATTTACTTTGCTTTATTTAGTTTTATTACTTTGATAAAAACAAAAACACACCCTGGGTTACTTGGTTACTTAAGAATCTAAAAATTGCATAACAACAATTGACTCTCTGTGGATACGACTCTTTCTTATCACGTACTTCATTCATATTTAGTAGAGTGAGAAAGTGAATTTATTTTTGCTCGGCTGACAACCTGTCAACCAGAAATTAGGGAAATGAAGTACTTTATTAGCTCTTCGGGCAATCACAGATGAAGTAAGAAATATTCCTTTTTGCTTCTTTAACAATATATTGTTGCCTCTATTTCTTATCTTTATCTTTGTTTGAAGGTTATTGAATAAATAGAACATGTTGAGGTTGCGAGGACCAAGGGGAAAGGCAAAGGTGATGCTCGCAAGGATAAACCTGATGTTTCCCATAAGGAGAAATCTGGTGTTCCTCCTTTAAAGAAAAGAAAAGTACAATCTTCTCCTTCTTCAACTTTTCAATCTGGCGAGAATTATAACGATGATGATAATGATGATGATAGCGATGATGGTGATGTTGATTTCACTTCTGCGAAGGAATCCTCCCAGTCTGAGTCTTTTATGTCTCATCTTTCTAGTATATTCTCTGACACTATGTTAGGGATTGGAGATACTCCCCTTGCTGATGCTTGTAAATCCATGGAAGCTATTTGTGATGCCCCTCTCTTGGAGAATAATGAATCTCTCCATGGGGTTTCCAGATCCATATCTCCAAGAGTCTTACATTCACTTGGTTCTCTGGTATGTTTTTATTTATTCTCCACGTATGCGTATTCTTATTTCCTCACAAAATTTTAATTTGTATTTATCTTGATAATTTTCTTTCGCAGATTGGAGGAGCTTCTTTTTCTGTTGCCTCAGACTTGGAGAGGAGACGTAAAATCTTTGAAAAGAAGAATGCCATTCTTCGCCAGAATAATAAAAAGTTGGAATCTGAGTCTGCTAATCTTCGCCAAGAAAATAAAGAATTAAAATCTGAATCTTCTAGTCTTTGCGGACAATTGGAATCTGTACCTGCTAAGATTCATGACAAAATCAAGCGATTGGAAACCGAGCTCTCTTCTTCGCAGGATAAGGTTGCTAGTCTTCAAGTTGCGAATGATCAACTTTATGGTAAGATATTTTTCTATTTTCCTTTCATCCCTGTATTCCTTTGTGTTTTCTTATTTAGTCAGTCCTCTTCGCAGATATTTACAGCCTCTCTGATGAAGTTGTATTCCTTCGTTCTTTTCCAAATCCAATAGATGATGATACCCTCCCCAATCGCCTTAATGATTCTTTGAGTAACTTTGAAACTGAATCTCTTTCCATAGATGAACTTAGATCCAAAATTTATCTCTTAAGGTTTGAACATAGATTCAACTTGAGTTTAACCAATAAGTTTAAACGCCTTTATATTGACTCAAAAGAAGAAACTAATAAATTAAGAACCAAGTACAGTGATCTTATTGACGAAAAAGATCTCATTACTAAAAATGGTGCTCAAGCTTTAGCAGATATCCATAAGACTCTTCTCGATGGTCAAATTGAAAGAGATAGACTTATCTGTGAGAATAGAGCTCTTGTTGAAAGGGAAAATCAAGTTTCCTCTCGCCTCCTCATTAGTAGTGAAGATGAGTTTGCTTGGGATGCAAAGGTTCTTGATAACGCCAGGAATAACTTAGGTGTAAATGTTAGTCTTCAAGATGATCATTCTGCCTTGATTAAAGATATGATCTCTAACAGAAAAGGTTGTTCTTCTTATTTTTCCGCTAATCCCTTTCTAAATTGAATCTCCATTATTTTATTTAACACGTTGTCATTTGCTCGTAGTATCTAAAAAGAATTTTCGCCAAAGAATTGGAGAATTAGAAGAAGAAAAAGGACAACTCGCAGAGCTCCTATCCTCTCGCAACGAAAAATTCTCCAAGTTCAAAGAGCAACTTCATATTACGCTGGCGAACTTTAGTAATACTCTTGTTGTTGTTCGCAATGATTCTATTAAAATGGTCTACGATAATCATAAGATTCCTCATTCTGTGTATCCTTATCTCGCGAATGAAATACCAAAGAATGTTCCCAATCTTGTCATCTCTGATAATGAGGCTGAAGAAGATGAAAATGAAGATGAAGAGGGAAACTCTGGTGAAGACAATGAAGGATCTAAATATATTAATCTTTTCTTGGAATCTCTTTGTAATATTTGTACATTTATTTTATCTCTTTCCCCTTGTAACACATCGCTGCGAATCTCTCCAGTTTCTCAAGTTCTTTGATATGTATATTTCTTTTGATTCTATCTGCATATATTAAAAAACAATTCCCTTTTCCAATATGGTTAATCAAAATGCTTATTAATTTTTAATCTGCGTAAATCTGTCATATAAAGATGAATAAAAATTTCATCATTCTGTTCATTCTCATACTTGCCTCTGTTATTCATCTGTAATATGAAAGATTGAGGAAATTAATTTTTAATAAGATCTGTTTATGAATTTTTTCCTCTATCCCTGCGTAAATGTCGCAGATCATTTCTACATAACCTCATGATCTCTGCGTAAATGTCGCAGATCATTTCTGCATAATTTCATGAACTCTTGTGGTCTTATTATGCCTTCCTAGTTAAAGGTATTATTTATCCACATTTTGTTTTGGCGACAAAATCGCAGGACGTCTATACATTCGCATGTAAAGACCCATTAATCTTTCCTTATCCCGTGTTTTGTAAATTTCTCTGCGATAATATGATAGGCCTAAATTTTCTTGCTAAAATAAAGCCCCATGACATTGCCGTCTTGCGATGAAATCGCAGGACGTCTTTACATTTTTCATGTAAAAACCCATTGATCTCATCTTATCTTTTTCTCATGGATTTTTTCCTCTGTATAATTGTATTCTTAAGATACTTAACATCTCCCTAATGGAGGGTGCCTCCCTTATCTTCCTCCTGGTTGCATCTTCAAGGAGGGCACATCAGCCATACTAGCTCCTCCCATCCGGTCTTAACAACAACCACTAGTTTTCGCATCCTCTTATCCGTTA
>JAJJWX010002718.1:0-31656 GCA_023529315.1 Papaver bracteatum | reverse complement strand
TACAATTGTACTCGTACGATAGAAAAAGCAAGATCAGATCACACAACTACAAGAAAAGTAGTATGGGTATGGCTTCACAATCCCAATGAAGTCTTTAAGTCGTTAACCTGGTTTTGAAGAAGAAACCAAAGGTTAAAGGAGAATCGACTCTAGCTTAGCAAACTAGTATCACACAGAATGTGTGGGGATTAGGTTTCTGATTTTCTAGAGTTCTCCTTATATAGTCTTTCAAACCAAGGTTTGCAATCAATGTTAGCTTAGTAACAAAGCATTCAATATTCACCGTCAGATGAAAACCTGATTAGATACAAGCTAATATCTCTCAACCGTTAAATAAAAAACTTAGCTTGCTATACACACATGTTCTTGACGATTTTGGGTTTGTGTAACCGTACCCAAAGGTGTACAATAGTTGGTTCAATATTAGTCAACCAAATGGTAACTTTCATATCAACCATATTCTTCTTCACCATAACTAGTCCAAATGACTCAAATGAACTAGTTAGAGAGTTGTTCAATTGCTATGAGATCTCATATACTACACAAGACACAATTGAAGCAAAACGATGTGATTCACTCGAATCGATTCATGAACTATAAAGCCACGGTTTGCAATAGCATTCCTTAGATAATTTAGATAAGTTCACGAACATCGTTTTTAGACATAACCACTCATGAGTTCATGACTCAAGTTAACCGTTGGAGTTCACAAACTCCAAGAAATTCTCGGGTTCGAGAACTTCCGCAGTTCATGGATCAAACCGAGCTACAACTCCAGCAGAATTCTCGGGTTCGAGAACTACGCACGTTCGACCGAGCTCTGGACTGGGTTGCGCTTCAGTTCCGGTTTCACTTGATCAACAAAGTTCGCAAACTTCGGTTCAAGTGCTAAGGACTTATACATATATGTGTTACCACAACAATGTTTATATCCCCAATGGTTATATTGTCTAAACTCTCATTTCAATCATTGAAACATTCTCGAGGACGTTATATAGTTGTTATTCACAAACTATTTTTCGTCAGAGCAATTTCCAAAGTGATTGAAACATAACATGACTTTCGTCACTAGGTAAAGATGAACTTGGCTAAAGCGAAAGCTTTACCAACACATATTTCGAGAAATAGATAAGCGAGATATACTCAGCTCGAAATATCACATGTGTATATTCTTAGTCTATATAGTAATACGACTTTTGTCTCAAGATAGGAGATAGAGTAGATAGACTTTTGAGTGATAGATAAGTTCAAGTCTCCACATACCTTTTAGTCGATGAAGATCCACTGGTTCCTTGAGTAGTCCTTCGTCTTGTATGATGATTGCCATGGAGTTCTTGAGCTCAACTACACTTTCTATCCTAGTCCGAGACCTTAGCTATAGTAGACTAGAAATCAAGACTTTATAGTTTTGATCACTAACATTGACAAACATGCTTGAGATAGCAACGCATGCGAGTTCGACCGAGCAGTGCTCTAACAATCTCCCCTTTGTCAATTTTAGTGGCAAAACTATTAATACATATGGAATACAAAAAATATATAAATAAACTTTGTAGCTCCTATTCCACATGTCTAATCTTCAACAATACTCGAAATCTTCGTCACTTCCAAGTAGTCCAATGATCCCAAAGGTTGTAAGTTTAGCATCATCGTTGTTGAAAATCCGTAGCTATAACAATGAGAAAAGCATCGGTTCTCAATCATTGTTATACAGTGTCATAGTATTATTACACAACGTCAAAGTCCAATTGCATCACAACTTCAACAACAATACTATGGTGATACTTCACTCCCCTTAGTCAATACTCCATCTCACATGGAAACCACTCCCCTTACATAATGATCCGAAAACCATATGTATTTGTAGTGTGAACTACATATTAATTCTCCCTCTTTTTGTCAATAAAATTGGCAAAGGTACAAGAACGGGATCCTAATGAAATTTCCGTAAGAGACATTTCATGACCAAAGGTAAATGTATATCATCTTGTTTAGATGCAATCATAAAGCCGAAGCTAAATGCATTCATCAAGGAGTTTATAAAGATACAAGATAACCCCTATAATATTCCACAACCGCACTCCCCACAAAGATTTGGCAATTAAGCACAAGTTCAAAAGAACTCTCCCCCATAATATGTCATTCCCTAAGGAACAACAAGAGCGACCTTAATTTCAAAAGAAAAGAAGGATTTCTTTAGACTCAACAAATTACATACAAGTATGAATTTGGAATCCAACAAGAAATATTCAATCAAATTAACCAAAGCGAACCAAGATTAATTTGACTAAATATGCTCAACACAAGTAAACTTATGGAGACTTAATAAATCAATTAGATTAATCACAAGAAAACTCGCAAATAATCTAATTGTCATACTCAACCAAACTAATTACAAAAGTAATCAATTTAATTGGCCACACTCGACATAAGAAATTCTATGGAGCAATGACTAAGTTAATCACGAATAACCAACTAAGTCAAGAGATGCTCAACATAAGAAAACTTATGGAGTGATAACTAAATAACCACACAAGATGATTAATTTAGTTCAATCATGTTCAACATAAAGTACCTTATGGAACAACAACTAAGCTAATCACAAAGCAATCAACTTTTGTTGTTTTAGTGCTCAACATAAGACACTTCATGGAAAAACACAGTATTTACACAAAAATTTATGGATCGGAGAATCGACCTTATACCGTGGAATAAGCAAGGATTCATTCTATGTTTCGTCACCATTTGCACAATGACACAAAATGAACAATCCTTGATCACAAAGATTTTTAACCCTATCTTATATCGATAATTAGCAATATAGGCTTAACTTTTGTGTTTGTGAATATTCTTTTTTATCAATATTTGCATATCCAATTCTGACGACTTTACTTTGGAAAAAATAACAGGACGATCAAGTTCACCAGGCGTAAAACACCACATAACCGTCAAAATATTACAATATATAAAATCGAGATTAATCTTGCAACCATCATCTTCCAAACAAACTTAAATTTTAAACCAAAAAATCTAAAAACAGAAGATGAAAAACATTGAATACAGCTATGTGTAATCACAATAATGGATATTAAAAACACTAGTTATTCTTCTAAACAAAACAAGAAAATAGAATTCTCATCAAGACTTACTAGTTGTCGTAGATCTTTCAGGAGCATCTACTAGAATTCCTTCTCATTATTGAAAACCCATGGATTATGGGATCGTTCAATTCCTCCAAATCTTCAGAAATATCAGTTAACTCACTGAGTTCTCTTCTCAAGTCACATAGGGTGTTCTTGGATAGAGACAACATTTGTTCATAGTGGGTTATCCTTTCCAAAGAGGAAATGATTTGAGATTTTAAACCATTTCTCTTATTGATAAACTCTTTTACCATGCCCCTAAAATTAGCATCTAGAGGACAAATAGAAAAGAGGCAGTTAGAGGAAGAAACTTCTCCATTAATTGTAGTCTTTACTTTCTTCACCCTTGAGGAAGAGATCCCTTTACACAAATACACATTAGTCAGCTTCCCAACATCCCTATTTGTGATTCTTAAGTTCCCAAGCCATAAAGTTGTATCTTTTCAAGGAAAGAGAGTCTAAAAGATTTAAATAGACTTATGAACATCAAAAAACCCTAGAAGAAAAAGTATTCAAGATTAATGATCCATTATCTATATTTTTTGGGAGAATATTTTCAGTCTGCAATGCAAACTTGAGCCACACAAATACACAAAGCCTTACTTTCTCAAGTTAAAATGAGGATCGAACGCCCCCCCGATGTTACATAGGAACGTTTCGAGCCAAACACTCTCCTGTTTATCACATAGTGATTTTTCAAGGTTTTTATGTAAGCAAGTTTCCTACCTCTTCTAATTCTCGAAGCATTGTTTTTTAGGAGGACTTCATAGATTATCCAGATTCATCTTTTGCATGTTCTTTTGTAGTTGGGAAATTCTTTCAATGTTCTTCTTGAATCTCCAGCAACTTACTTTGAACATGCTCGACATTTCCACAAAACAAACAAACAAGGATTCTTTGTTTTGTTGAGGTATCTTCAGCTTAACCTAACTGCGAGCTTTTATCTTTTCTGATCAATAGAAGCGACATGATTAATAATGTCCGCACACTTGATTTTGTATCCTAAACCATTAGTGTTTCCAAAGGATTTACGAACAAACAACGCTAGAAATTTTGTCGGAGTCTTCGAGGATAATCTTTGTAGATCATCCTTAAAAAGAGTATTAATCTCTTTATCCTTTATATTAATGGTTTTGGTGAGTTTATCATTAAGACAATCTATCTCAATATTTTCACCTGGATTAATGATTCTAGTTTCTTCAATGAAGCTCTTAATTGAAGATTTTCTTGAAGAATCTCTTTATCCAAGAAATTGAAAACTTCGTAATAATACTCTCATATTCTGAATCAACTTGAGTATGTAGATGTTTTCATTGTAGCTTGAGATATTATCACATTTATCAACTCAGTATTTTTATCAGTTGACACTTAAGATTTATCTTTCAGGAATCATTTAGCGACGGAGGACGTTTATCACGTCTAACGCTTCTCTTTAAAATTCTTTGATCTTTTCAGAATCAATGGTCTTTTAAACCGAGACTTCATCCATACAACATTCATCACCCCATGAGATGAGAGTATTCACTTGTATCCGACACACCATTGAATACAATGTTCCTAACATAATTTTGATCGTGAATTCTTATTTTCAAGGATGAATTTTCAAAAAAGAAATGAGGTTATTTCCTCCATCGATGGTACATTTCTTAGAAACAATTTTGTTGGTTTTAGAAGTAGTTTCTAATTTAGATATCCTTCGATAGCATCTCTTAGACTTAGTGCAAGAAGACACATAGTCTGATGGTCAGGGTAATGGCATGTCCGATGAATCTAACCCTTCGTATTTATAGTTAAGAGTTAATACGATTATAATTATCAACATCCTTGAGGGTGATACACCACCTTACATATTACAGGAGGATCATATCCATTAATAACATGTACCCATATTTGAAAATCACGAGTCAATCGTGCTCATAGCAATTTCCACCACGGTAGTTTGAACCATTAAAAACTAGTGGTTCATTTATTGAGATAACACTACCGTCACATAGATTGAGATGGCTACAAACACAGGACTTGTGAGGTCTTGAACGTGTTTACTGCTTCGATACTCAATTGAAAAATAGCGAGGGTCAACAAGCTCACCCAATATTTCAATAGCAATCTGATGAAAACTCCCGATTATTTTCTAGAGAATCAACTGTGACCAATCAATGATATCTCAAGGAGTTATATTAAATCTCTCAATTGATTTACTCAAAAATAAAAGATTTGTGGGTCTTAATCAAAGAGATAACTTGGATGGTACAAAGACCAATATCCAAGTGTCAATCAATTTAAATCAACAACCAATAAGATCTGGATATTTCTAATTGATTGATCAACGACAACCTATATTATTTCAATTATATAAAAAATATAATGGGGAAAGAAATAACACGAGACACGAATTTTTCATAATTTAGGAAACCGTAAATGAGGAAAAACCCCGGACCTAGTCCAGATTAAACATACATTGTATTAAGTAGCTAGGACACTAGCCTAATCCAAATTAACTTTAGATGGGATCAGTGGTTGAACCCCAATCAATCTCATTAATTGATCCAAGGTACAATTGTGCTCATATGCATTGATCCCGACGATATCAGGTAATGATTCCATTAGCTGGTCACCCATAACCAAGAGTTTCTACGACCCAAAGTAACTTTAGCAAACAAATACATCTCACACATAAAAGTCTAAAGATAGATAAATTTGTCTCCATGAATAAACATATGAGTTTGTTCAAATGCTTTTGATAAATCAAGGTGAACATGAACCAATCAATAAAACAGAGACATATTGCGAAGAAACGACAAGTTTATCAATCACCTCACAATAAACTTAATCGATCGCGGCGAAGACGATTATTAAGGAATCACAACGACGTAGACAAAGATGTTTGTGATTACTTTTATATCTTGCCTATGGGAGATATAACTTCATAAGACAATTATTACAATTATACTGTGATTTATAGAAACATCAAGATCAGATCACATAACTATAAGAAAGTAGTTTCATGCAGCATCACAATCCCAATGAAGTATTTAAGTCGTTAACCTGTTTAGAAGAAGAAAAACAAAGGTTAAAGGAGAATCGACTCTATCTTGGCAAGAACTAGTATCAAGCACGTAATGGGATTAGTTTCCGCTTAATAGAGTACTCCCTTATATAGTCTTTCAAACTGGCTCAAAATCAATGCTATCTTAGTAACAAAGTATCTAATATTCACCGTTAGATGAAAACCTCATTAGATACAAGTTAATATCTCTCAACTGCTAGACGTAAAACTTAAATTTTGCCATTCACACATGTACTTGACAATTTTGCTCAGGTAACCGCATCTAAACGTAGTACACAATGGTTCAATACTAGTCAACCAAATGGTTATCCAAATGATAACTTTCATATCAACCATATTCTTCTTCACCATAACTAGTCCAAATGACTCAAATTAACTAGTTAGAGAGTTGTTCAATTGCTATGAGATCTCATGTACTACACAAGACACAATTTAAGAAAAAACGATGTGATTCACTCGAATCGATTCATGAACTATAAAGCCCCGGTTTGCAATAGCATTCCTTAGATAATTTAGATAAGTTCACTAACATCATTTTTAGACATAACGACTCAAGTTCGAGGACTCGGTTCACGGACTCAAGTTAACCGGTTGGAGTTCACAAACTCGAGAAAAAATTCTCGGGTTCGAGAACTACGCACGTTCGCGGACTGAGTTGCCTGCTCAAGTTCCGGTTTCACTTGATCAACAAAGTTCGCAAACTTCGGTTCAAGTGAATCTTTTGCATACGAAGAGCAGCCTTCTTCAACCTCAGCTTGACGAGATTCTAGAAGAATTTTTGCTGTCTGTAACTTTCCGATTCGGAATCCTTCACTTGAACCAAGTCAATGAATTTGAAGTTAGCTACAACTACTTTTTAAGAAACGGCAGATCGAATCATATTGCACGCGCCATTAATTGGAGATAAAGCCTCCTCACTAACAAGCATAGATTTTAGATTTTTAGTCGAGTGGAAAATACATCCATGCTTCTTCGAGAGAAAGCTTCAACGTTCTCTCCAGGAGCCTCTTCAACGTTCTCTCCGAAGCCACTTCAAAGTTCTCTCCGAAGCCGCTTCAGCGTCCTCTCCGGAGCCAAAGCCACTTCGGTGCCTCAACAATCCACAGGACCAACGCATCATATACTGCTCATATCAACGACAAAGTCAGATTCGGTGTTTCTAGATTTCAATTTCCTCTGGAAGGGGTGTATGGGCTGCAAAAGTTTGGATACAACAAAGATATATCAAAACTACTCCCAGCTCATTGATTAACAAATGATGACTCCAAAGTACGCTACAAAGATGTTTTCACATATCCGTCCATTCCATTGGATCTAAGGTATAGTGGGGACTCGCTCAATCGCACTCCATTCCATACAACAATCCAAGATTCAAAGGATATACGCTTGTAACTAAGTCCTTGAAGACTTGATAGCAACGACGTCGAAAATGAGAGCGCCTCTCGACCCGCTTACTTCACTCAAAGACTCAAAGATTTCACCCATAAAAGAATTCAAGCATTTCATCATCGCATCAGAGGAGGAAAGAATGAGGCGATGAAATGAAGAAGTCGAGGATGAAAGCAATTCCATTCCAGTCAATACTGAAGTTTAAAAACACTTTAGTTGTGACTCGGTAGTCTAGACTTAAGTGACTTAAAGTCAAGGCCTCTCGCAATTGGCGCTAATGGAGTTTAGAAAATTTCGACCTGGAGGCAATTGACGTATGATAGGAGGGTGATCAACGCGTGCTTTGATACTGTTAAACATGTCTTGCTCAAATACCTAGCTGAACCATCTCTCTGGTAACATCTAACTTTGTCTCATAAGTTTTATCTTTATTTGTCACCATCTAGTGCTTACCTGCAACAATGTTACATGTACGTACTAAGCAAAAGACTAAATGTTGATGGTGGTTTAGTTCAAGGTTAAAAATTTAAAACCATGTATTTAGTATCGATGTAGATTTCATCAAAGAGGATGAGGCATTTATAAGTGATAAGTGCTCAAACCTCTCAAATTACATATGTATTGAGTAGATCAAGTATATTTAATACCTTGTCATCTTGCAAAGGAATAAAGGACATTTAAGAGTGATGAGTGCATAAACCTCTTCGCTTACATATGTATTGAGAAAATCAACATATTTACGAAATTTATCCAGAATGGTCGTGAATCAACAATCCCGGATATTCGTAAATTTTAACCTATTGCATTATTCACTAATACATTGACCTGCTGATATTTTCCTATGTTATGTTCCCGGACGAACTCCCAATATTGACATGACATGACGATTAAATGTTCACTCTCAGTGAGTCATGCGTGAATCTCCCAAAGTGTCGAGTATTGAGAATCTACATGAAAATACACGCTACATGCTACATCGTCCTCGACAAAGAGATCTTCGTAGTCGATGCACTTTTAATTAAAGGATAGCTCGATCAACACATTTAAATTCCTTAAGGAAATCTGGACTATTCATATCGGTCTCAAAAAATAATCACGTGCCACACGATTTGGTCGCGCAATTTAACAAGCTTAGACTACTCTTAGAAGAACTAGGCAATCACCATAGTGACCACCGCGAGCCCACTAATGCCCTAGTCGATCGAGTCATATTCTTCTCATTCACAAGTGCTTCAAACACCGACTCAAACATGGGTGTTCGCGATGTATAAAAACAAGATCAAGCGAGATAAGACCGCAAAAACGGTCTCAGAGACATCACAACCGTCCAACTTCGCCTAGCCTAGTTGGACGGCTTAGATTACGTTCAGACGATCAAGAAGGTGGACATGAGTTCACTGCGGTCTAACTTCATTACCATTCAATCGACTTGCTGTAAGAATCCAATGACGTGTCGAATCGCTCAATTGAACTAGAGTAGTCGCGCTATTCTAAACCTAATTCATATTTACGACAGTATGCCAACATCGCAAATCGATGACCACTCATCTTCACCGCCAAATCGAGTGGCTTAAATCCGAGTTTAGATAACCCATGAGATGTCAACGCTACTCACTAGCGGATCATCTTCACACATGGACAATCGGCATATTCGAATCAATGCCCAGTGCTTCGATTTTACTAAACAAAATAGGGTTGGCCGCTCGCCTTTAAACCCTAAAAATTGCATCAAAGAAATAGACAACTGCCATAAATCAATCACAACCATCCAACTTCGCCAGCCTAGTTGGACGGTGTAGATTCATTTTCGAAAACTAAAAAGTAGCATTGTGATCATCGGTCATTACTCCTCCACGAGGAGTGATCGACCAAGTGATGGATTCGCCCATAGGGCACTCGAACAATCACCCAAATATGGTCGGTCGTGCTACTTTAAGACACTCAATCTGTGACTGATTGATCGATCATGAAAAAACGATGCTTCATGCACATCGATTATTTTGAGTCGCTTAAAGGAGATGCTTTACGCGCATCGAATACATACGTTATTTTATATCTACCTCATAAAACAACTTATTTGTTTAACCTAATAGCACCATATTCTATTCTTTGTGTAAGTCCCATGACTTGACCCACTTACTCGAGACATCAAACATGTCACAAACTCGGGGATGCTCACTGGGGTATTGGTATGGCAGTTTACAGTGTGAGTGCAACGCGCCCATTACGAACGTATCAAGGAAGAACGAACGGTTAATAGCAATGAGTTCGTAGGTGAAGGCATGACTAGTTTCCCTCATAGTGGAAATATGGTGATCATCACTCTTTACACAACTCCACTTCTTCATTTCCTAATCACCTCCACTTCCTACGAGATCAGGGTGTTGAACATGACTTGTATAAATAGGTTTTTCAACCTATTCAAACACAAAACACAAGTGTTATCTACTCAAGTATCCAAAAACTATTTTCGATACAAGTCATAAACAACCACACCTTCATAATTCAACATTCGATCTCAAACACCTTCTTCGCTTCCCTCCTAAGATCAACCCTTCTCCTTCCCTCGTGACCGAATTAAATATGGACAACCATTTCTTGGTTTAGGCAAGAGTCTTAGAGATTGATCTCTAAATCTAAAAGTACTCCCTTGTTGTGCAGTTGTTTAGGGTACTAATTCGTTTCCATCAACACACCCAAATTTACCAAAAAAACAGAGCCAGCTTTACCCTCAAACAATAATATCTTCATTATTTGGGTTGAGGGTTTTTGGTAACCTTTCCTGGATATTTCCTAAAGTTATACTTGACAGGATTTTGCTTCATGACCTTACTTTTCCTAGGACTTTTACTTGAAGGCTTGCATTATTGTCTTTCTTACCTCTGAATCACACCACTAGCAGATGAAGTTACCATTTCCTTGTTAATAATTTTGGCCCATGATATTACCGAATAGCTTCTTCTCATACCTTTCCATTAATACCATTGATAAATTTAACAATACTATTCTCAGAGGAATTTTCTCCACTACTTCAACAATTTTTGAGCTTCCATTATAATGCATTCTTCGTCTGCTTCGATTCCTCATCATCGAGATCATTGAATCTACCCAAATTTAAGATTATTGCTTCCATATTAGGATTGCTATAAGAAGTAACATTAATTGTATGGACTATAGCATCTTATTCACTTTCGAAGTATCACAAATATCAAAAGGAATTCTAGCTGGTTTAGAATGATTGACTTCCTGAGATTTCACATAAGAGTTAGATCCCCTACAATGCCACAAGTAGAACAGAATTTAGGACAATCACGAATTAAAATATCTTGAAAAAAGCCTCAAAATTTTGCTAGGAATTGATTGAGCAAAGTCCACCTCAACCAAAACATTAGCATAATACCCAACTTCACTTTTTGTTGTTGCAGATATCAATCTTAATTGGATCCCACAATTCTTTGCAGATGGTGAATAAGATTTTTCCTTCCGAATTCAAGACCTAAACCAGAAAACGTACCCATACTTGAGCTTTTGAGGTTCTCTGATTTGTTGGAAGAAAATTTGATACCCAATTCCTAACTCTTAGTACTTCATTGAAAATTTCCCATTCACCGACTTTGATGTAATTCAGATCAATTTCAATATCCAGCTTAATGGTAAAAAAACCTTTTTCGAGTGGTATAAGTTTAAAATCGCCAACTAATTTCCATTGTTGTCTCAGGATAACAACAACATTAACAAATTTAGTTTTCTATAGATGTAATCTACCTATAAGAGAAAATTTCCAAGGGTTTAATCCTCCTTCAAACAAATCATCCTGCAAATCCATCGATGGAACTTTTTCGAAACTTCTTCATTACTAACATTAGATACTTCTAGATTCATTTTACCATTAACTGAAGTGGTTATAGGACTATTATTCATCGATCCTCACTACTCAATCACCAGTAATCATTGAGAATGAAGAAAAATTAAATAAAAATCGCCTGAATTTATGAAGAAGAAGCTCAAAATCTAGATTTGGGAAGAAAATTTTCATCGAGTCAGTCACCGATTAGCAGAGCGTGACTTACTGAGTTTTAAAATACCAATTCTGATTAAAATCTTTTGACACAAACTGATTCATCAATCTCATCTTGTTTCGATTCTCCATTATAAAATTTGAAATTACCATAGATGGAAACCTAAAATCACATCTCTGATCACTTTGAATCTATAGATGATATTGAAATCACGGCAGTATGAGGAAAAAAGATGAAGAGGAAGAAAAAGAAAAAGAAGATCAACTTCGGTGATAATGTTGTAGTAGGGTGGTGCAAAAGGCATGAAAATAAAATGGAAGCAGCGGAGTCGGTGGTGGTGGTTGCAGAGCTATCGCGGTCGTTGAAAGAGAAGGAGAGAAAGAATAAAGAAATAAAATGTTGATGGGCTTATAGATGGAAAGGGTATATTTATTGTATGATAAGGATATTTGTGAAGCCCATCAAAACAAAGGGAATTTATCTAATTTCCATGTTTGTTTTTTCTTAGATTTTGTTAAATTGTCTCGCCTCCAGTCATCGAGAAATAAGTTCTTTCCTTTACTTTTGTCCCAATTACTAATACTTAGCAAATAAATGGCTTGTTATTCCAGAATCGTCATTTTTCTCAAAGTTTAGTTCAGTCTTGTGAAATACTTTGCATATTCTCTTTTTTTCTTGAAATTTTCTTAAATCAAATGATAGTTCAATCTCAATTCTATCGTCATAAATGTAATGCAATTCGAAGTTTTAAAAAGAAACTTCATCTCAATTGTATCAGAATTCATTTTCTACGATTTGTTTTCCAAATTTATATTTATTCTTCGGTTGAATAATTTTTCTCTAGATTTTGAGATTCTTACTGAAAATTCTTTAATTGAGTATGCACTGATCTTTATTAGTTATAATGGGTCAAGTCCAGAGTAATGAATCTTATGTGATGATTCATTATGAATTCCTTAGTTCAAAAGCTATGGAATGAGTGACCACCAAATCCAATGAGAGACTTGGTAAAGAGTATTTTTTGCATAATAGGATAGTGAAGAAACTGACTAAGAACATCGACCGCTTGAGAAAAATTCACCTGGGCGGTTCATCATTAGCCGCCCAAGTATATATTTAGGGATTTTTGATAATAAAATTAGTATGCGACACGCTTTAAAGAGTTTATATAAATAAATAAATAAAAACTGAAAAAAGTTTGAGTGGTCGGTGAAGATTTTTTTTTCCAAGTAGTCGAAGAACGGCCTCTTAACCTCCAATGTTGGATATTCCTTCACCGAAATAGCGTATGAATGAATTTGGGTGAAAGTGGACCTCTCCAACACCCATAGTAGACCTAACTTGATCAAACTCTTTTATTTTTGAGTGAGAGTTTTTAACTCATAGCCCTTGCTTCCATAAAAAAATGTGGGTATGGATAAGCTTTGTAAAGTTAATTCAATTTTTTCATCCTTTCAATCCTTCTACTCCATCTCTTGCAACATTAATATATTTGTGGTAATGGTTACTAAAGATAATGTCATAAATTGTTCACAAACCGTATTGGACAGTTCAAGAACTGTTTTAGTTTTTGAGATTTATTGAACTCCACTAATAGTTGAAAGTTCATGAATAACTTAACCATTTTTCTTAGGCTAACAACTTAGCGCGCAGGACTTATTTCGACAAATTTGTGGTTCCAGCTTTTTGTCTCTCTAGCTCTCAAACACTCTATAGCTCTCTCTCTCTCTTGACTTTTCTGATTAATTTTTTTAGACGATATAATGTCCCATATAATATTATTTCCCTATCTTTAAAACATGTTATATCTTCTTCTCCATCATCGTCTAATGAGTAGACATTTTTGTGCCTCTCTTCCATTAATTTTTTTCTCTAGCTCTCTCTATTAAATCATGACTTTCACCACCACCAAATCTATGAAGTACTACTGATATGTATTGATCTTTGTACCTTGGTGACTATTATTATAGAAGCGGAATTGAATAATAATAGACGAAAACTAGAAAACAGAACACACTAGAAACCAAGTTCGAAGAAACATATCTTCTCTATATTATGAATAAGAAAACGATTACAATTATCTCTTTGTTACGCTCACAATCTCTCTAAAACAATAGATAACCTTAAATTTTTTGATAACCTTGCTTTTACAATAATAATTGCCTCACAAACTTCTATCAAGGTTATTTGTCTCACAAACCTCCCTCTCTTGGTGTGTTTGTATCATAAACCACACTCTAGATGTCTTAGCTATGATCTAAACATCTCTATTTATAGCAATCTTATTATAGGGGAGACATGGTTTATTAGAGGGCGGCATTCTAATAGGACAAAAAGGGTCATTACATAATCATTCAAGGTGTCCCTTACATATAAAAAGCTGAAATGACAAATTAACCCCATTATTGATAATCTAGTTTAGTGATGATAATCAAGTTTAGTGTTAATGATTAATTTCACTTATATTAACTCAAAATCAAAACAAAATCATATTTTTAGAGTTAAAAAAAAAAGTTTAGAGGAGAAGGTCAATCTCAATCAATTGAAGAAATTATCCAACAAAATGAAGAATCAGGACCTGAAAATGACCGGGTATACTTCTAATTTAGTCTCAACTAGCTTTTTATTGCTCAAAGTTATCTAAAGTACGTAAAAAAATTAATTTTTTTACATTTTCAGAGCTAATTACGGTTGGAATTTCGCTCATAACCAAACGTAAATCGAAGTTACGGTTCGTAAAAGATGAACTACCAACCGTAACTGGTTAAATTTGAAGAAAACCCAATCGTAAAACCAATTACGGTTGTAAAATAAGTGCTCGTTACGAACTGTAACTCAGTTACGGTTGGTAACTAAATGCTCGATACCAACCGTAACTGAGTTACGGTTCGTCAACTAAAATGGTTACCAACCGTAACTGAAGAAAATTCTCAGATATAAGAACATACGGTTGGTAATTGAACTATTACCAACCGTAAAAATATCAAAATCTCCAGTTACGGTTCGTAATTGAGTTAAAATTAATCGCAACTCACATAAACCCAGAAATTTCAATTTCAATTTTCATCTAAAACCCTAATTTTTGATAGAAATTAAACTTAAATCGAACAAAATAAACCAAATCGTAATCTGGGTTTTCAAAACATGCATGTCATTACACTACACTTGATTAATTTTCAATCGTCGATTAATTGAAGATGATGAAATTTTGAGTTTTAATGGAGGTTACGGTTGATGGGAGGAGGAGAAGAGAAGAAGAAAGAAAACAAATTTTCAATTTAGCTTTGATTTAGGTTAAAAATTGGGGAGGGTAATCTAGTCAATTTACACCTCTATAGGACATCCCTAACCAACTAGAGAGACATTACTATCACCATGCCGCCCTATAACAAGCTTGATTTATAGTTTAATGGTTTCCCAAACCTTCTAGGAATCTATTTCCTTATCCAGGAATAATTCCTTTTCTAGGTATATTTCCTTCTAGGAATATTACCTTGTCTAGGAATATTCCTTATCTACGAATAATTCATTTTCTAAGTATATATTTCCTTATCTAGAAATATTACCTTGTCTAGGAAACATTCCCTTTCTAGGTATATTTTCTTATCTAGGAATATTACCTTGTCTAGGAATATTTCCGTATATAAGAATATTGCCTAAAAATCAGTATTCCTTTCCAAAATTACAATTTTATCCTCAATATTTATGTATCTTGACCTTGATGTTTAATTTGAAAAGTGTCCATATCTCCTCGTCTTGTCATAGTCACTCTTCGTTCCATGATGCAATCTACTTTGAGCGGTTCTTCTTCTTCTTCTTCTTCGTTCCATGATGCAATCTTATTCTTCGCCTTCCTCTTGGGTGTATGATAATGAATACCTTCAGTCGATTCCTTAAGGGTAACTTGAAAAAACTGCGTGTTTGTTTGTATCTCAGACACATTTTCTTCCATAGTTTGTGGTTCTCTATGCTTAGGATCATCAACTGACTTTCCCATGTTTGATTCTCTTGTTCTCTTAACGTCTTCTTCTCGAGAACCTCACCAAGTTTTACGTAAAGAGACCATGTGAAAACCATAAACCACATGAATCTTCCTAAACAAAAAGAAGAGACAAAGGTATTATTTTCCAGTTTTTCTAAATCCTAAAATAGGTATATGTTAATAAAAAAGATGGATCAATATTGGAGACGATCGGATCAGCGATCGCTCGAAGTTAAACTAGTGTCATCTTCTTCCCATTTTCATATGAAATTTCGTCTTTGATCTCCAATTTTCTATCTTGCATACTTTAATCTTGTCTTCCACTTTAACTCTATACTTTTTTGTACCTTTTCTCGTTTTAATCAATTTAATGTTGCTAGTCTCAAACTTATCCTTTTGAATAGGTGAATGATCATTATTAATATCAAGAGTTGAGTTAACTACATAATTATAAACGAAATACCCCAAAGGTTGGCCTTTTTCAACATTAGCATCAATCAAATATTCATCACAAACCACAGGCACATTAGAATAATTATTGTTTTGAAAATAAAATTCATCTTCATACCTTTCTTCTTTATATTGATCAATACTCTTTATAAGTTAGCAATACCTTCATGAAGTTCTTGGAGTTGATCATTTATAGTCTCTTTAGATTTTTGAAACTCTTGTTGTACAAAGTTGGAAAATTTATCCAATAAGTTAGAGACTTGTTGTTCACGAGAATAAGAATCCTCCAATCCTTGTGGTTGATCACACACATACCCGCCATAAGGTTGTTGATATGTATGAGGACCACAATATTCCGTATGATATTGATCATAGCCAATAAATTGATTTTGATTATACCCATAGAATGGTTTAAAGTTGTCATGTTGTTGAGGTTGTTGGAAACCGTATCCATTGTTCCAATATGCTCCATCCATGAGAAATAAGTACATGAAACACGATTCTCAAAACAAGGTTAAAAACCAGAAAATAAAACAAAAACAAAACAAAAAACAAAAAAATAATAAACCAAAAACAAGTGACAACCATTCGCCTCCGGCAACGGCGCCAAAATTTGATGGTTGTCGTATCGTCAAAAATAAATTACACTTTCTAACTATTCAAAATATATAATATAGCAAGGGCAAGAAAGGATCGTTCCCAAGAGAGGACTAGGTTGTCAATATGTTTAGGTTTCTTATGTATAAAAAGGGGGATTTTACGATTTATGACTAAAACAAATATAAAAGCAAATAAAGAAAAGTAAACAAATAAATTCAAAGATGTGAAATCATTGGTTAAGGATTTCGTTTTCATTCACAAACATATTCTTGTCATAATAATTAGAATTGATATTTAATCTCTTATTATCAAAGGCCCTAGGATATATTGATCGAAAGAATATCCGTTAATTTCCTCTTGTCATCAACAAACACATTAAAAGATGCGAGTATGAATTCTATCTAAGAGAACAACCTAACGTGTAAAAGCACTAATCAAGTTTAATTCCCTAGATGCATTTAGTTCTATGAAATCAGGTCAATCAATGAAATTGAAATACATTAGCAAACAATTTAACCAAGGTCACGATTCACTTGTGATTACTAGGATGTATCACTACACGCAATATTCACAATTTTGCTAATTGTATTCAAGGATTATCCTTTTTCGTATAATAAACCTAAACTAGCAATAGATATGATTACAAGTTCTACCAATTTGCAACTTGATAAAACAAACAATCAATCATGTTGTAATACGTCAAGCATACAACTAAATTTTCGGAAAATCGTGAACGATAAATATGAGACAAAACTAATTCATTAAATCAAAAGAGATATTCTATGTGAAATCCAACTAATCCATAACCAATAATAAGATTCAATACTTATGTTAATAGGGTTCATAACAAGAAGAAAAATAAAAGTTTCCATGTCTAAAACCCTAGAACAAAAGTAAAATCAAAGATCATAAAATAGTAGAATTAGAGAGCTTCATCTATGTTGTGTGATTAGGTTCCAAAACTCCACCAAAGCCTGACCACATTCCAGCCCATTAACAACCATATCCAGTTCAATATAGGTCCAAGCCTTCTCTTGCCAACTCGAGCTAACTCATCTGAGTCAACTTCGGTAATAATCAGATTCATCTGGGAGTTACGTCTGTTTACTGGTCATTTCTGGTCGATTCCATCATTTCAAAGTCCTCCCCTGTAATATCCTAGCATACACCTATCTTCTAATTCCTTGGAACAACAACCATTCTCCTGCATCACTGATTTGAATTCATTTAAGCTCATTAAATCTCCAACTGCATCTCTTGCCCCACTCAATGTCTACTGTAATCTCACTAGCTGCGACTACCAACTGCACCCATTCTGCAACTTCCTTATTATAATCCCTTTCTTTATGCAGCTCGGTACCATTTCCTTATCAACCTGCCAACTCTACTTCAGATTGTACTCGGTTTGTTGTTGATTAGACACACACTCACTATTCTCATATGCGGCATCAGTTCCACGACTCCATACCCTTGTATATCTTTACTAGCACCATTAACATCTCTAACCAAACTGCAAGCTCCACTTGTATCTTCCCAAGCTCCAATTGCATAAATCATTGTCCAATACCAACCACAAGCGACCAGAACCAACTGCAACATCTGCGGTTTTACTCCAAATTTCTCAATAAGTCCATTCTCCATCTCGAACCTTAACTCCTCCACCATCTCTGCTTGAAATAGCTGCAATCCAATTCAATTCATGCTGCACAATCCTTCTACTAGCACAGAAAACACTCAATCTTCTCTGCAGATTCAAATCATTACTAGACACTACATCTACTTCCATTACAAATAAACAACACCACACTCCATCCCAGCCTTGTATAACTACACAACCACCACCTGCAGATCCAGCTTAACTCTTATTGTGGCTAGAAACCATAACGCCATCCCGTGCGCCTCCATGCATTCATAATTCTTCCAATTCTATTTAAGCTCTTCATATGATCCATTGCTTGAGTTCATCGCCATCATCTGCGACTCCAGTATCTCAGGTCACTAATATCATTCCCATGTAATTACCACTTCAACTTCAGTTCCACCACCAGACCAGTGTATAACCACCATTCCTCATACCAACAGCTCCAGTCCATCCTCTTCTTACATATCTCTGTGTTGTTCTCTCAGACAATAATGGAAATTAATCAAACCTATCAGTTCTCGGCACAAGTCTTCTTCTCTGCCATTTCATCACAACCCCATTGAAACAATCACCAAGATATTCTTATTTATTACAGAATCAACGTCAAACCCATGATTATCTTCATCAATTTCTCAATTTCCTTGACACTGATTACGGCAGCGACATGATTCATCCTCAAATTCTTCATCACCAACGAGTTAATAGTAACTAACTCAGCAAACCCCGTCGATCACTTCCATTTCAAATCTCAGTTCAAAACTAAACCCTAACTTCTAATTTCTAGATCAACCCAGCACAAGGACATAAAATTAAGCTGACTCGATAATCAGCAGTAACATCTCGTCTGTAGGATCGAGCAAGAGAGAGGAGAGCACACGCGAAAGCAATAAAACGATTACATTGATAATCAGTTTGGTGTACATTCTCTCATGGCTTAACAGCCTACTTATAGTCTCACAAACTTGACAATCACTCAAAGTACTTTCCTAATAAAATCAAACTCTAAATAAAGCACACTTCTAGAAACACAAAGAAACTCTAAATATAGTAAAACTCTAAAACAAGCAATCGACACAACTTGGTCTTCGGTTAACTCCCACTTCCAAATATCGCACGGTGTGTCAACAACTCATGTTGATCCAACTTGACTGCGATCAGCTACAGCAATTGATCCATTCGGACTGGATCAACATCATATGTTGATCCACGAACCAAATCACCATATCTTGGTTTAACTTCCTACATCCTCCCTTAAACCAAGATATCATTCAACGAGAATCTAGTAACCCTCTTCTACTCCTCATCTTCTTCCATTGATCGGCGTTAGCACTTCCTTGTCTTTTCTCATTTTCCATTCCTCTTCTTCCATAGATAAACGTTAACACATTCTTGTCTTTTCTCATTCTTCTTCATAGGTACCACCAACAAACCCTTACTCCTTGATACTCGATTATAGCTTATCCCAACTTCATGATCTCACCGAATTCAGTCATCAAACTCAAACTCAATTAAAAAACAAAGCAAAACAGCAAACTAACTAAAATGAAACAATCTTCTAATTTTGCTTAACAACAATCTTCAAACACATACCATAATGTTGTCATACCATAGCAACCAGCGCAAACTTATTTCTTCTTCATCACGAGTGGAGCATCTTTGTTAACAAATCCTTAACAAGCTAGAAACACCTCATTGTGCTCTATTCAACTTGCTAACCAAACACAAAACCAAAATATTTAACTCAACACTGAGCATTGTAGATCATCTTCTTCTTTCAATCTTCTCCTCAACTCATAGGTATTATAACCTCATTTTGTTGATCACTCTCTTCTCAAATTGCAGCACCAACTGCAACTCAACCAATACAAATTCCATCTTGGAATATATTCACTTCTCTAGCCAAATCCCAACTAGGTTGCTTCACACAAATCTAGCCAAATCCCCACCGGATTGTTTCACACAACTCTATCCAAATCCCCACAGGATTGCTTCTCTCAACTTGTGGACTTTACTCTCATACAATCTTGTTTCACACTCACAACCTTGTGACGTCTCAAACTCCACATTCTCTCATCACCACCTGGTGATTAACTTCTTTTCTTCATAACCTTAATATTGTTTCTTCTTTTCTTCCAGTCACGCTTTTGTTACGAAACCTTCACACTTCTTTGTTCTTCAAGATTCTCTCACAATCTTTCTTTTGTTACGCTTCTGCCACAAGCAATAACTAACACGAAGTCTGCCACACTTTGCACTGTTATAACCCTTTTGTCAATCTAAGTTCTTGAATTCGATTACCTCAATCAAACTGTACCAATCCTTCTTGACTGCAATACCAACTTTGATCTTCTGTTGCGTTTATTTCGAATCCATGACTTAATCCTTTGAATCAACCACTTACCCAAAACTTCTTCAAACACTTTAATAGCTTTACAATGCCTCTGTGAAACTTCCACATTGTCACAATTCGCTGAGTTTCTCGGTAACAATCCCCTTTTTTAATAAAAGGTTTTTGAACGCATGAACATAATACTATGGGCTTTGCCTTCTTCTCAACTCCGAAACATCCCTGTCTCATCAGCTTGATTCATCTAACCCTCTTTTTTATCTCGTTACTAAACACAACAGCATCAAAGCTTCAGTATTCAAACTCCACCAGATTCTCTTGCTTATCTGTAACCCTAAACCATCTGCTCAAATTTATTTGTACAATTTCTTCTCAATATAATTTGAAACCTAAACCAATACCTTTAACTCACTGTAACCAACTTCATTCTTTATCTTTCATCGGCACAACTCGTTTTCTTCAAAGCGTTGAACAACTCGAGCTTCAAACCTAGCACCAAGCTCGTTCGTCTGCCATCACCATCTTGTAATTGTTTCCAGCACAATCACAGTAGCACCATCGATTTAACAACGAACCTAGAACTACTGAACTTTTCCAACAAAATATTGCGTAGCTTTTGTTAAGCTCACAACATAACCCAGCAGCTACGGTCCATTAATCATAACCTTGCCTTCACGAATAAACCCATACGAATATGGCTTGACATCCACAAGAATCTGAACAATAACCTTGTCTTTATGGATGCATATTTCTTCCTCTGAAAAATAGCAGCACGGCTTTGACAAACCTTTAAACAGTTTTTTTTACTTCTTTTAATCTCAAACCCTAACACAGCTTCACAAACTCCAATATTTTTTTAACTCATCAGACCGTCACACAACTACTTTTTTTAACGAAAAACAATTTTGCAACTTCGTAACTATTTCTCTCCTTTTCCTCCCCCTTCCTATCACCTTGATCTGATACCACATGTAGGATCGATCAAGAGAGAGGAGAGCACACGCGAAAGCAAATAAACGATTATATTAATAATCAGTTTGGTGTACATTCTCTCATGGCTTAACAACCTACTTATAGTCTCACAAACTTGACAATCACTCAAAGTACTTTCCTAATAAAATCAAACTCTAAATAAAGCACACTTCTAGAAACACAAAGAAACTCTAAATATAGTAAAACTCTAAAACAAGCAACCGACACAACTTGCTCTTATAGTTAACTCCCACTTCCAAATATCGCACAGTGTGTCAACAACTCCTGTTGATCCAACTTGACCGCGTCAACTGCAGTAGTTGATCCATTCGGACTGGATCAACATCATATGTTGATCCACGAACCAAATAACCATATCTTGATTTAACTTCCAACATCGTCCATCACTCTTCACTGGTTCTGCCGTCTTCCCTGAATTTCGTCGATCTCACTTCACTGAAATCTTACAGCATTCGCGACTCCTTTTCGTCTCTGAATTTTAGATGGACTGTAATGAAACAGCCACTTCTCGATTAAGGGGTTATACTTTTTGGGGTGTACTGTAACACCCACTAATCAAGATAAGGGTCACCAATGGAAATGGAAACCCCTTAGTAATTTATAAATCAACTGTCAGTCCTGCAAGACTGACAGTTCAGTCCACAAGTTCAGCAACTTTGATAGGCTTCAAAAGCTCGCAACTCCTTCATATGAAATCGGAATGACCTCATTATTTCACAGTTGGCTTCGTCTTTTCATCCTTTTCAAGATGATGAGAAAAAATCTAAGATTTGTGCGAGTTCCATAACTTCTTTATGCTACAAAGACTCCAAAACACCTATAAACCCAAAACAAACGTAATAATACATAATTCACAAGAAAACATCGCAAAGAAAGCATAAAATATAGATAAATATCAAGTTGTTTACAACACCTATCGGACATCTATTGTCGTCTTCTAAGAATGTTTCAAATATTAAACTGGGAGTTTAGAACAATTAACCATGATTGGATATAGCACAGTATGCGTACTTGTATGATAAGCTGTTGTAGGTTATTCCAAGTTCGAGAACCATAGTATGCGTACCCGTATGCATACTGATTGGTTAGTTGAAAGTCCGAGAACCTAGTATGCATAACCGTATGCGTACCGACGTAAATTCAAGTCCGGGAATTTAACTGAGTTTGGTGGTATGTGTACCCATTCGCATACTTGGCAAACCCAAACTAAGTTCGACTACTTAGGTGTGCGTACCGTTTGCATACTTGAGTAGGTTATGTTCTAAAATCGGTTTGTTCATGAACTAATACATTTATATAATAAGGAATGCAATCTTTTGAAAACCGTGTCTATAATGATCATGAATTGATTCAAGTGAATCAAAATCAATTTTGCTTCAATTGTGTCTTGTATACTTCTATGAGAATATAAAAAATTGAACAACTCTATAACTAGTTTCATTTGAGTCATTTGAACTAGTTGTGTTAAGATGAACAAGGTTGATATGAAAGTGTTCATATGGATAACTTCGGTTAACTATTGTTGAGCCAACAAGGTGTACATGTTTAGGTATGGTTACTCATATCTAAATGAAGTCACTTTCAATTTGTGTGTAACAAGCTAAGTTTGATCTAACGGTTGAAAGATATTAGCTTGAGTCTAATCACGTCTTTATCTAACAATGAATATTGAATGCTTTGTTACCAAGGTAACATTGATTGCAAACCCTGATTTGAAGAATATATAAGAGAGAATCTAGCAACTGGGACACCTTTCCCCATACCTCTGTGTGATACTAGTTACGACTAGAGTCGATTCTCCTTTAACCTAGGTTTTTCTAAAACCATTATAGGTTAATGACTTAAAGACTTCATTGGGATTGTGAAGCCAGACCTAACTATTTTCTCTGTAGTTGCATTTTCTGATCTTACTTTGTTCTATCGTATTGAATACTATCTTCTCTAAGATTTTCTCGAGATTTAATCTCCGATAAGTAAGATAAAAAGTAGTCACATACATCTTCATCTCAACATTTGTGATTCCACAATATCTTGTTTCTCTATCACACGATTAAGATTATTGTGAGGTGATTGATATTACTAGGCTGTTCTTCGGTAATATAAGTCTGGATCAATTGGTTCATGTTCACCTTGATTTATCAAAAGACGAAACAAACTCATATGTATTTCTGTGGAGACAGATTTATCTATTCAATAGACTTTTCTGTGTGAGACAGATTGGTTTATCAAGTCTTAGACTTTGGGTCGTAGTAACTCTTAGTTATGGGTGAGATCATCTAAGGGAATCAAGTGCGTAGAGTCTGCTTGGGATTCAGAGGTGTAAAGAACGCGAATGTACCTTTATTAGTGTGACATTGGTTAGGGATCAACTACATTCTACTCTGAAGTTAACTTGGAGTAGGCTAGTGTCTGTAGTGGCTTAATATAGTGTGGTGTTCAAATATGGACTAGGTCCTGGGGGTTTTCTGCATTTGCAGTTTCCTTGTTAACAAAATTTCTTATGTTTGTGTTATTTCTTTTCTGTATTATATTTGTTTATATAATTAAAATATCACAGGTTGTGTGTAGTTCAATCAATTAGATAATTCAATATTTTGTTGTTGATATAAATTGATTGATACTTAAACATTGTCTTTGGTACCGTTCAAGTTGTTTCTCATAATAATCAGGCCCACGGATTCTGTGTAGAGCATTACACGGTCGAACTCGCATGCGTTGCTATCTCAAGCATGTTTGTCAATATTAGTGATCAAAACTATAAAGTCTTGATTTCTAGTCTACTATAGCTAAGGTCTCGGACTAGGATAGAAAGTGTAGTTGAGCTCAAGAACTCCATGGAAATCATCATACAAGACGAAGGACTACTCAAGGAACCAGTGGATCTTCATCGACTAAAAGGTATGTGGAGACTTGAACTTATCTATCACTCAAAAGTCTATCTACTCTATCTCCTATCTTGAGACAAAAGTCGTTTACTATATAGACTAAGAATATGCACATGTGACATTTCGAGTGAGTATCTCGCTTATCTATTTCTCGAAATGTGTGCTGGTAAATATTTCGCTTTAGCCAAGTTCATCTTTACCTAGTGACGAAAGTCATGTTATGTTTCAATCACTTTGGAAATTGCTCTGACGAAAACTAGTTTGTGAATAACAACTATATGACGTCCTCTGAGAATGTTTCAATGATTGAAATGAGAGTTTAGACTATATAACCATTGGGGGATATAAACATTATTGTGGAAACACATATATGTATAAGTCCTTATCACTTGAACCGAAGTTTGCAAACTTTGTTGATCAAGTGAAACCGAACGTGAGTCGTAAACTCAGTCATGAAGCGGCTTAGTTCTCGAACCGAGAATTTCTGCGGAGTTGAAGCTTAGTTTCAGTCTCATGAACTCGATCAGCGAACTAACGGAAGTTCTCGAACCCTAGAAGTTCTGCTGGAGTTTGTGAAATCCAACCGGTTAACTTGAGTCCACGAAATCAAGAAGGTTATGTCTAAAAATAATGATTCGTGAACTTATCTTAAATCACTAAGGAATTCTTTTGCAAACCGTGGCTTTATAGTTCATGAATTATTCGAGTGAATCACATCGTTTTGATTCAATTGTGTCTTGTGTAGTACATGAGATCTCATAGCAATTGAACAACTCTCTAACTAGTTCATTTGGACTAGTTATGGTGAAGAAGAATATGGTTGATATGAAAATTATCATTTGGCTAACCATTTGGTTGACTAATATTGAACCAACCTTTGTACACGTTTGGGAATGGTTACATAAACCCAAAATCGTCAAGTACATGTGTGTATGGCAAGCTAAGTTTTCGATCTAACGGTTGAGAGATATTAGCTTGTATCTAATCAGGTTTTCATCTAACGGTGAATATTGAATGCTTTGTTACTAAGCTAACATTGATTGCAAACCCTGATTTGAAAGACTATATAAGGAGAACTCTAGCAAGCTGGAAACCTAATCCCACACTTTACGTGTGATACTAGTTTGCTAAGCTAGAGTCGATTCTCCTTTAACCTTTGGTTTTCTTCTTCTAAAACCAGGTTAACGACTTAAAGACTTCATTGGGATTGTGAAGCCAGGACCGATACTACTTTTCTTGTAGTTATGTGATCTGATCTTGTTGTTTCTATCGTACGAGTATAATTGTAATAATTGGCTTGAGATTTCTATCTCTGATAGGCAAGATATAAAAGTAATCACAAACATCTTCGTCTCATCATTTGTGATTCCACAATATCTTTTTTCGCTGCGTTGATTATGTAGGATCAGAATATCTCCATGACATTATTTCTATGAAATTAATAACATTCTTGATCGTGCAGTACTTACGCAACACTGCGGATATTGATTTTAATGATCTTAAGTCAATCATTTGATGATTCTTAAAGATCTGATAGGAAACGTGATCTCCATATCATAGAAGTCTTATAAGAACTTGTTGATGAGAAACTGGACAAACACATGGAAAAGATTAGTATTCGAGGAAGTTCTTAAAGAGACTCGATTAAGAAAAATAGTTGCTCAGAGACTTCACATTCTGATCTCGCGGACTTCTCATGAAAAAGAAAATCAAGCATCTCTATCTGCTTGTCTGCAGGTGTAAATCGCTTGAAGAAGAAACTATATTTTAAAATGTAGTATTCATTACAAAGGAATTCACCCTCTGAAGAAATTTTGCGGAAGAGATTTATGCATCAAAGAAAAAGTTTGCAAAACTTCAATCTTATATGGCACAAGTTTAAGCAGGTGCGATTTGGTATTCCTCACAATTTGTACTTTTTTGGAGAGGCTAAAAATCACTATGTTATTCATTGTTTTACAGAAGAAACAAATTTAAACATAATTTGCTTTAACTTCACTTTATCAAAGGCAATCAGTTGTTATAGCAGTCGATCGTATACACAAAGAAATAAGAAACCCTTATGAAGAATGATCTCTATACAGGTATATACAGGACAAAATTCTTTAAAATCAATCCTTTTCGCGTATTAATAAAAACATTCACAACGACTTATAAGGATGCTTGATAAATCTAAATCAAAGTCTATCTATTGGTCTCTGGAGCACCTTGCTGAAGGATACCAATTTCGTCCTTCTGATAAAGACTCAATGGTCATGTTATCTCATAGAAATGCTTTAATATCAAAAATGAAGGATAGAAGTGAACAATATTCATTTGATGACTAAAGGCTCATACTTGTGTGTCTAAGTTGAACATCTATACAAAAGCTAGTGTGAGAAGAAGTGAATATATCATACTCATAGATTTATGTGACTCATTATAGCTAATCTCTTATGGTTTTTAGAAGATAATTATTCAATATAGTTTTATTGATTTTTCTTTTTAATTGTTCATTTTGAAAACACTGTACAATTCAAAAGTGTTTTTCTTTTTCAATAATAAAGACTTATGAAAAACCATCCTACGGGTTCATCTTGATTCAATTTTCTCCTTAAATCTGGTAACCTAATCTCTGGGATTTTCTTTATTACTATCTGATGAGTTGTTGTTTACTCAGTTTATGTTATCAATGCCTTCTTGTTAGTGCTCTTGGTTCCGGCTAATAATGTCGTGATAAAGCAAGTATATTCAGAATTAGATACGAAAAGGATACTCTTGTCAAGGGGTTCTTTACCTTTCAATTGGCTCTGGGATGAAAGTTGAAGAATTTAAATGGATGTTCTTATTCTAGTGAATTGAAGCTAAGCAACTCTTTTTGATCGATGATGTCTTGATGTAGTACAGAAGCCAAAGTTTAAAAAGTTAAGGGATTTGATCTTGTTCTCATGAAAAGCTGTAAAACTTAGTAAGGATATCAAAATATGAAGATGTTGCTTTCATAACTAATATCTTAAAATCAAGAAGGTACGAGTATGATTTGAACTAGTTAGGAGTATGACATGGAGGATTTTTATTTGGTTCTTAATGTCTAGTAATATTCCTATTTTTGTTTGAAGAAGAATAACTAGTGTTTTGGAATAGCCATGATTGTGATTACACATAGCTATATCCAATGATTTCATCTTCTTGTTTTTAGATTTATTGGTTTTAATTCTAAATTGGTTTGGAAGATGATGGTTGCAGTATTAATATTTTTGGTTTTATATATTGCAATATTTTGATGGGATATGTGTGTTTACATCCGTGAACTTGATTGTCCCATACTTTTGTCAAAAGTAAAGTCGTTCACGTATTGATATGCAAATACTGATAAAGGAATGAATGGACTTTTGGCAAAACACAAAAGTTAAGCCTATATTGTCAATTGTTGATGTAAGATAGGTTAAAATCTTTTGTGATTCAAGGATAAAGTCTATTATGTCACTTTGTGATGGAAAAATAGAATAGAATCCTTGTTTATAATCCAGGTATAGAGCTTAATTGTTCCATATTATTATGTATTACCGTGAAGGTTCCATTGTGTATCTTATTTTGAGCACGATACGACTAAGTTGATTTTTTATTGGCATGGTTGCTTGTTCCATGAGATGTTATATGTTGAGAATTAAGAACTAAATTAAATCGCTTGTGGTTATTTAGTTTGTATTTCTACATAAAGTTCTCTCATATTGGAGTATATTGCAGTTAAAGGTTGTCATTTCTATGATAATCTTAGTCAGGTTCTATAATCTCTTATGTTGAGCCAAATGGAACTAAATCAATCATCTTGTGTGATTATTTAGTTAGCACTCCATAGATTTCTTATGTTGAGTGTGTACAATTAAATTGATTACTTTGTGATTAGTTTAATTATGTATTTAATTATTTATGGGTTTCTTGGCGATATTACTTGTTATTAAACCTCCATAAGTTTATTTAGCATATTTGGTGTTTAATCTTGGTTCGCCTTGGTTAATATGATTGAATATTTTGTTGTTCCAAATTCATACATGTATGCAATTTGTTGAGTCTAAAGAAATCCTTCTTTTCTTTTGAAATTAAGGTCGCTCTTGTTGTTCCTTAGGAATGACATTTTATGAGGGAGAGTTCTTTTGAACTTGCGCTTAATTTCAAATCTTTGTGGGGAGCGTCATGGAATTTTTTAGGGGTTATCTTGCATCTTTATAAACTCCTTGATGAATGCATTTAGCTTGGCTTTATGATTGCATCTAAACAAGATGATAGAACATTTACTTTGGTCATGAAATGTCTCTTACGGAAATTTCATTAGGATCCGTTCTTGTACCTTTGCCAATTTTATTGACAAAAAGGAGAAATTAATATAGTTCACACTACAAATACATATGGTTTTCGGATCATTATGTAAGGGGGAGTTTTTCCATGTGAAATGGAGTATTGACTAAGGGGGGAGTGAAGTATCACCATAGTATTGTTGTTGAAGTTGTGATGCAATTGGACTTTGACGTTGTGTAATAATACTATGACATTGTATAACAATGATTGAGAACCACTGCTTTTCTCATTGTTATAGCTATGGATTTTCAACAACGATGATACTAAACTTACAACCTTTGGGATCATTGGACTACTTGGAAGTGACGAAGATTTCAAGTATTGTTGAAGATTAGGCATGTGGAATAGGAGCTACAAAGTTTATTTATATATTTTTGTATTCCATATGTATTAATAGTTTACTAAAATTGACAAAGGGAGATTGTTAGAGCATTGCTCGGTCGAACTCGCATGCGTTTCTATCTCAAGCATGTTTTGTCAATCTTAGTGATCAAAACTATAAAGTCTTGATTTCTAGTCTACTATACCTAAGGTCTTGGACTAGGATAAAAGTGAAGTTGGAGCTCAAGAACTCCATGGCATCATCATACAAGACGAAGGACTACTCAAAGAACTAGTGATCTTCATCGACTAAAAGGTATGTGGAGACTTGAACATCTATCACTCAAAAGTCTATCTACTCTATCTCCTATCTTGAGACAAAAATCTGTTTACTATATAGACTAAGAATATACACATGTGACATTTCGAGCTGAGTATATCTCGCTATCTATTTCTCGAAAATGTGTTGGTAAAGCTTTAGCTTTTTAGCCAATTTCATCTTCTAAAGTGACGAAAGTCATGTTATGTTTCAATCATTTTGGAAATCACTCAACGAAAAATAGTTTGTGAATAACAATTATAATCGCCCTCTAATGTTTCAATGATTGAAATGAGAGTTTAGACTATATAACCATTGTGGGATATAAACATTGTTGTGGTAACGACATATATGTATAAGTCATTAACACTTGAACCTGAGTTTGAGAACTTTGTTGATCCAAGTGGAAACCGTAACTTGAGCAAATAACCGTCCACTTAACGGGCCATGGATGCTGTTCTCGAACTCCTGAGAATTTCTCGCTAGAGTTGAAGCTACAAATTAGGTGTCAGTCAGGAACTGACGTTCTCAACTCTAGAAATATCTTTGGAGTTTGTGCCTAACCGGTTAACTTGAGTCCGCGAACTTAGAAGGTTATGCCACGAAAATGATTGTTCATGAACCTATGTAAATTATCTAAGGAATGCTTTTGCGAATCAATAATTATAGTTCATGAATGATTGAGTGAATCACATCATTTTGATTCAATTGTACGCTTGTGTAGTACATGAGATCTATAGCAATTGAACAATTATAACTAGTTCATTTGAGTCATTTGGACTAGTTATGGTGAAGAAGAATATGGTTGATATGAAAGTTATCATTTGGCTAACCATTTGGTTGAGTAATATTGAACCAACTATTGTACATGTTTGGGTGCGGTTATACAATCCCAAAGCGCCAAAATACATGTATGGCAAGCTAAGTTTTTGATCTAACGGTTGAGAATATTAAGCTCTGTATCTAATCAAAGTTTTTCATCTAATAATCTGAATATTGAATGCTTTGTTAAAACTAACATTGATTGAAAACCCCGATTTGAAAGACTATATAAGGGAGAACTCTGTTTGGGAACATAATCCCCCACACATTATTGTGTGATACTAGTTTCTAAAGCTAAAGTCAATTCTCCTTTAACCTTGGTTTTCTTCTTCCTAAACTAGGTTAACGACTTAAAGACTTCATTGGGATTGTGAATCCGGACCGATACTACTTTTCTTGCAATTGTGTGATCTGATCTTGTTGTTTCTATCGTAATGAGTACAATTGTAATAATTGGCTGAGATTTCTATCTCCAATAGGCAAGATATAAAAGTAATCACAACATCTTTATCTCATTGTTTGTGATTCCTCAATAATCTTCTTAGATTTACGTTGATTAAGTTTATTGTGAGGTGATTGATAAAGCGAAATTTGTTCTTTGGGAATATAAGTCTGGTTTTATTGATTGGTTCTGTTCACCTTGATTTATCAAAAATGAAACAAAACTTATAGGTTTATTCATGGGAGATCTAATTTTCTATATTGTAGACTTTTCTCGTGGTGAGCAGTTTGTTTATTAAAGTCTTGAATTTTAGTCATAAAGAACTCTTGTTTTAGGTGATCATCTAAGGAATCAAGTGCAAGTATCTGATGGATCAGAGGCGTAGGAGCATAAGCGTACTTTGGATCAATGGAGATTGATTGGTGTAACTACAAATTCATCAAAGTTAATTTGGAGTAGGCTAGTGTCTCTATGAAACTAATACAAAAGGTATGCTTCTAACTGACTAAGTCCTGGAGTTTTCCGCATTTGAGGTTTCCCGTTAACAAAATTATGGTGTGTGTTATTTATTTTAGCATTATTATATTTTGTTATATAATTGAAAATAATACAGGTTAAGTGCGTTGTTCAATCATTAGAATATCCGATATTTACTGGTTGTTGATTTAAATTGATTGACACTGGATATTGGTCTTTGGTACCATCTAGTTATCTCTCTTTGATTAGACTTCGCCAATCATATTTTTTCCCTTGACTAAATCAAATTGAGAGATTTGGATAATAACTCCTTGAGTATTTTTATTGATTGAGTCTAAGCTGTCTAGTTGATTCTCTAACAACAACTTCGGAGTTGTCCATACAAATTGCTAATCGAAATATTGGGTAAGGTTGTTAGACCCC
>JAJJWX010002716.1:0-15957 GCA_023529315.1 Papaver bracteatum | reverse complement strand
TTCATCACCAATCATCTTAGCATACAGAGATTTCACTGAAAAAAATCTAGTATGATGAAGAGACCATTTTCTAGTATCTGGTAAAGCATCCAGAGTGGGAAGGGTTGAGCCAATATAAACCATCAAAGCCTCAAAAGAATTAACTTCATCATTTGAGAAATTTCTTTTGAAGTCGAATTTCCACGACCCATTTGTTGTGATGTACTCAGAAAAGCTTGCATTCTTTAATCTATCTAGTTTATACAAATCCTTGAAAAGGTGCATTAAGCAAGAGTCACCCTTCCACTTATCATGCTAAAAAGATATTTTTGTACCTGAGTGGATTGTTATGGCATAATTTGTTGTAACTAGTGCACCAGCTCTGCAATAGTTCTCCAACATGAAACACCATGAGGAGTATTGACATCTCCTGGAGTCTAAAAAGAAAAGTTGATGCCATATTTTTCCTCAATGGGCTTGTACCACAGATGGGATTTTTCAAGAATCTCCAACACCATTTAGCCAATAATGCTTGATTCATATGTCTTAAATTCAGAACTAAGAAAATATAATGCCAAAATAATAAACTAAGAACAGAAGGGAAAAAATTATTCTGTTGCTTAGTTACTAGTTAGAATGAGCAATAGAATTCTAAATTTAACTTAGACAATGATATGGTGGTGATGATGGAGATAGTGTGTACTTGCACGGTTCCTGGCCGGGTATAGTTGTTATTATAATTGTCATTTCGGCTGGAAAGCTTAGGATTTGAGGGTTTGGTGAGGGTGGGGATTGCATTGACAGAGGTGGTGAATGTGGTGATGGTGGAGGTGTTGAGGAATTATTTTACAGCAACACTTGCACAATAGGGAATCTTATTCGATAAAGACAATTGCTCGGTTAGACTTTTCCCGGTGAACCTACATTCAGTTTTACGATCTTCTTCGCAAAGGCCACAATCATGCACATGTATGATAAAGGAGAAGCTCTGAGTGGTTGTATCCAGTTTTGCATATATTCTGTGGAGTTATCGGAGGAGAGGGTGACAGGGTGGAAGGGATGTGGGCGTAAGAGATGGATTATTATTTTTGATGACCAAGGGTTATTTTTGAACGAGACATCTTTTTCACTTTCTCCCTGCATCAAATCCAAGGGTTAATTAACGAAAAAACGGTTTCCTTGTTACATTTTAATTAATAATTTAAGTAAAAGAAAATAAAACAGAAAATAGGGTATTTAGCCAAAAGGTATTTTTTCTGGGTCAAATGGACGGGTAAACATTCCACCTGGGTCAAATGGACATAGCATATTTTCTCTAGATAATATCGATCTCCATCTCCACGATCTCCAAAACGGTTCTGCAACTATTCTCCGTTTCCATAACTTTTTTCTTCTGCTCTCCACCATTTCCATAAATTTTTTCATCTATTGTCGCTCCAACGTCTCTTCACCATCAACAGTATTAAAAATCTGGTTTCATCCGCCGTCTCTTCACCATCAACAGTATTAGAAAACTATTTTCATCCACCGTCTGTTCGCCATCAACAGTATCATAAATTGTTTTCATCCACCATCTCTTCGACATCAACTAGTTCAAATTGGTTTCATCCATCGTTTGGAAAAACACTAACACCACTACAACATGAAAGATTTATAGGGTTTCAATCGATTAGTTCCACAAAATGTCTCCTAGAACTCATAAGTTTAGAAACCTTAACTCTAGTATTGAATTTATTTTAGAATTGCATGATTAATTTGTTGAATTGGTTGTTCTTATTTTCATTTCAGTAAATTAATATGTTGAATTGGTTGTTTTATTTTCATTTCAATTAGTATGTTTTACATGAAATTGGTTTCATCTCGGTTAATGAGTATTTTCAATGTTATGAATGAAAATTGGTTGAAGTGTATATGAATTGGTTTCATCCAGTTTCTTCTAAGAATTAGGTTTCAAATTGCAGAAACTAAGATGAAACTGGTTTCATCCAGTATTAATTTGCAGTGTATATTGCTTCAACGGATTAAAACTAGATAAAAACAGTTTCATCCAGGTTTGAAGATATATTTGCAGTGAACATTGAGATTTAGAACTTTATTGGAAAGATATTCGAAAACAAACCAGTATTTTAAAACCCGGACCGGACCGGCCAGTTGAACCGGTGAACCAGCAGAGAAAAGGGTTGGGTCATCCTTGACCCACTAATCTGCTCAAAAACCAGTGAACCGTCCGATCCAGCTGGGTTTTTACCCGGTTCACCGGTTACTTTTCCATCGATTTTTTCTCTTTTTTTTTTAAAAAATTTCCATCAAATTTATTAATCGGTTCCAGTAAATCCATATATTGTTGTTATGATTAAGATGTTTTAACAATTGAAAGATGGATTTCGCCTTAAAGAATCAGATCTATAAAGACTATAATCATCCACCATCAATTCTATAATGCATCAAACCCACAATACATATAGGAAATCAAAAAAAAAAAATCTTCTCATAAAAAAAATAAAAAATTCATGAAATAAAACAAAACCTTGATGGCAGCATGAAGTCGTTGGATAATGTAGAAAAGGAAAGAAGGAATTTTAAAAAGCGAGTGTACCCCAAATATATATCTCAAGATATTGCTTTTCCTTCCTATAAGTCATTTCCTCGAAAGTGATTGTCTATGGACTGAGTCGAGACAATATAACAAATCGGTTCACACTTTGTGTGATCGTCTATGGATACGAGATCGAGAAAATACGACAACAAAGTGTGTTTACTTGATACAAAGGTTCTGACTTAACCAAACTCTATATGATTCATGTATCAAGTAAATAAGAATTAACGTTTGTGCAATTTACTTTAATTATAATAAAACAATTATAATGCGGAAATATAAAGTAAATGACACAGCAAGATTTTGTTAATGAGGAAACCGCAAATACAGAAAAAACTCGGTACCTAGTCCAGAATTGAATACTCTCAGGATTAAGCCCCTATACAAAATAAACCAACTTCGTATAGTTGAGACCAAGCAACTAAACCTATAGTTCACCTAGTTCCGTCTGTATTACCACGCCTCCAACCTTTAAACAAGTCACGTACTTGGACCAATTCCTTTGGGATCGTATTCCAAACAGTAAAGGAACAACAAATCTATTTGGTATCAACTCTCTTCAACCAAGTGATATGAGTTGTGCAAAGGTTCCCTTGTTTATCTTAACATAAACTCCTTTGCCAGGTTCCAATATCTATCTTCTGTTCAATCACCCAAAGGGAAATCGGTAAGATTAATCCAACAACACTCTTAATCCAAAGAATTGTGTTGATGCCGATCTTCTCAACTATTCTATCAAAATACCCAAAGGATAAATCAATTATAGTTGGATCCTCTTTTATCAAAACAAGTATTGTGCACACTAAAGAATATAAAACCAAGTCAGAAATATTTTATCTCTTCTTTGTCTTCAAATCTTCTTAGATCTTCAATAAACACCTGCACACAACTACTTGAATCTCTTGTAATCAATCACACACAGAACGGGGTCTGTTAACAATGAATTATCACAAGATCGTCTTTAGATCTAACAACAGTCTAAAGATCCTTGTCGAAACCTTGAACTAGCTTGAGTGAATCTTATATCAGAAGAGAAGATTCTCAAGCATAAACAAACTAGGTGCAATCAAAGTTCAACCACCGTTAGTTAATCAAATCAATACGAAAACTAAAGATAAACCTCAATATATAATTTCCCACCAAAGGGTCGCACTAGAGCTTCTCAATCCCAAAGAAGACTTTAAATTGAGCGGCCATAAGAGATTTTACCTAATTAAATTACTCTCCTCTCCGATAGGTGGCTTCACCAGTAACAAATACGAAAGAGGAAGTCTATGTCACGCAAGATTAGTTTGATAGAAATGCAAACTAAAAGTATTTATAGACAAGGAAGTTTGGACACCAAGAAATTTTCAAAACCGAAAATATTCTCAAGAGATTTTTCCATATTAACCCAAATTCGGTTTTCATAATTCCTGTGAATGCACTGTCCAAAAATAATGATCGAAATCTCCTTGGAAAATCTTTAATTTGCAAATGCACATTGCTAATTCTTATTTTCCATATATAATTAAAAACCCTTAATTAAAAAGATTCGTAACTTATTTAAATTAGATCTTGGGATTTACTTCCTTCTTAGCCGTTAAGAAATATCTTTGAACAATATAGAATAAGCATTAATGCACCGTGTTCAAAGTGTGTCGACATCTTACTCTTGCAAGCCCTTTTTCATACTTGCTCACTTGAAAACGATTTACCACGCTTCCAAACAAGTTTAGAATTGGTTCATCCGACTTTCAAGAACTACGTGATTGATTAAGTAACACTCAATCACAACTCATGGGTTTACGGTTCTACCAAAACATGTTTCGGTTCTACCTCCATGTGAGTATTGTGCATAGTTTTACAAAATATGAAGGATGAAACAAGTTTCACCCTGGCAAAAAATATTTTAATGGTAAAACTCGTTTGTAGCGTGTTTGGAAAAAATTTCGAGTGAGTTTTTATGACATATGATATATATAACGTCCCTACAACTAAAGTTGATCTATATAGCTTCACCTAGTTAGCTAAATGCGATACATATAGCATCCCTACAACTAGTTTATGCATATATCAATAAGCCTAGCAAATAACAACTTTCTTGGACTTGGCATGTGACTGAGTTTCTATTTCCTTGGAATGTAATGAAATCTTATAGTGTATGTTGATGCATGAGCATAAACCCATCTTATGTGCTAGCTTATTTTCTTCTTCATTATGTAGTTGGGTAATGCAATTCTTATAGCGTCACCTAAGCTGACAAGCAGAAACTAGTTTTCACACAGTGATAACATAGGATGTAACTAGTTTTCATCCAGTGATATCATAGGATTTAACTGGTTTTCATCTAGCTTTAATACATGATGTAGGTGGTTTTTATATAGCTTTAAAAAAGGAGGTAACTAGGTTTATATAAATTGTTGCAGGTTGCAATAGAAAGAAGAATCTTGAAGTAAGATCCAAGAATATATATGCATGATGTGAACGTGGGTGGTGAATCAAGCACAAGGAATATGCATGATGTTAACGTGGTTGGCGAAATAGATGAATACCAGTTGGAGAAAAAGGAAAATAAATGAAGTTTATACATCTGCAGTTGCTGGAAGTTGAACGATAACTAAAAAAAGTAAATGTCATTAGGTTGTTTAGCAAATAATTCGCTACAAAAGGCTATTGATGTAGTTAAAACTTAAGTATGTTGTTTGTAAAACTCTCTTTGCATACATTCATGAAATCAGGATTCGTCATGTATCTTAATCACAAGTCAATGAAAAATGAAATGTTTTTACTTAAACTAGCTTATACTTCGAGTCGTCAACAATTTCAAATAGTCTTCTCTCAGATTATGCAGGACGAAACTGGTTTCATCCAAGTCTAATATTTAATATATGCATGATGAAACTGGTTTCATCTAGGCAATAACATGTTTTTATCAAAATATGGAATATGAAACTGGTTTCATCCTGGCAAAACAAATTTAATTGTATAAATCAGATATCATATACAATTGAAAAGAACAATGCATTAAGGATATACAAAAGGTACTATGTTCAGCATCCCCAAAATATGATGACAATGAGGCTTAACAATGGTAATCAGAAAAATAAATCCAAAATGCAACACAAGAACTATGCAAAATAACGGAAAATGAAGATGATCACATAGTGACGACCAGTACATTTGGAACTTAGCATTTTTCTTCTCAAAGATATGTTCTGCCGTGACGCCTCCATATGCATCAGTTATCCTTACTCTCAAGATGTTTTTTTTCAGCGACCACATCATACGCAACAAATATCATAATCTCCATAGTATCCTTTTGATAGAAGTCAGTTCCCCTCATAGCATCTTGAGAGGAAATCATCAAATCCAATTGTATAGATGCTGCCTCTTTGACTTCGTACACTAACCTCTGCAGCCCATAAACTGTCAGTCCAAAAATCAATAAATTGAATGATAATGTTTTTCATTCAAAAGAAGGTACAATAACTTAAGAAAATAGTATAAAAGTATCAGATGCTAGCATAATTTCTCTACAGTTATTCAGCCGAAATTAAATCCTCAATTTCATTACAGTTCAACAACTACATTTCCAAAGTGTATCCTTTACAAGTTCCAACACAAACCACCATCACCACCACCTTCAGCACCCACCACTAACCACCAAATCAATCAATCAATTTACAAAGCAGTTTACAAACAACATTACGTGTTCAAATTGAATACAAAAACAGAACAAACCCATAGAAACATGATGATATTGTATAAGATTAACTCAGAATTGCTTGAAACAATGAAAATCGAAAATCAGTTCATATCCAACAATCAATCGATTGAAAAAAAGATTATGACTGAACCTAAATATGATTTGATACAAAACTACAATAAAAATAAATCAAATTTTGAAAACATTTAAGCACAGAAAATTAGATTATTGTAAGCCTAGAAATCACCAACAAAAAACCAAAATTAACAAAAATCCATCAAATGACTAATGAAACTTCAAATCATGATGAATCAAAGAATAAAACGTGTTACAAGTTTATGTTTCTTCCTCTTACAACTAAACCAAAGTAAAAATAGAATCTATGAATCATAGTGAGTTAAATAACTTGATCAAATTGAAACTTAAAACTTACCTATTTGAAGATATGAGAAGATTTTGATAGTAAAATGTCTTAAACGTCGATTTCACAATCGTTTATCACCATGATTGAGCACCCAGATCCGAAGAAAAAAAATTCCTTCAGTATGTGTTGTTTCTGCCGATAGAATGAGGAGCTCAGTATTTCAATTTCTGTTTATAATGGTTAAGGGTTATTTTAGGTAAACCATATTTTTTATTTTCTTTTTTCTTCGGCAGATTGTCCAAATTGGTTAATAGAAAAGTATATTTGTAAATCTTGCCCACTTGAACAGTATCAAAAACTAGAAATATATTTCATCCAGAAATTGTTAGTTTTGGTCTTTTTGACCAATTTTGTGAAAATAAAAACGCACATACAGACAATGCACCACCTACATTATTTTATTCACAAAATTGGTTAAAAAAACCAAAATCAACAATTCCTAGGTGAAAAAGATATCTAGATTTTGATACTGTTTAAATGTACAAAAATATAAAAATAGCCAGGATGTAACCAGTTTCATCCTACCTATTTTTAAATATTTTTTCTTATTTTTAATTTATATCCGGATGCATCCAGTTTCATCTTCGCTATTTTTTAAGTTTAAGCCAGGATGAATATTGCTTCATCCTTACTATTTTTTTTTTGTCCATTTCACCCATAAATTTTTTTACTCGTCCATTAAAAATATTGGGACAAATGACCCATTTCCCGTATTTTATTTTTGAATTAAGAAGAAGGTCACCAATCCAAAACTGACCAGCCAAAAAAACCAATACAGGCGATTTGGGGTGGTCAAGATACCACCAACCCGAGTTACAAATGAGAATAGCAAGTACAAAATATATATAAAAAGCCTTAAAAGGTCAGATTACATTATGTTGGTGGGTAGCCTGGCAACAAGTACAAAATTAACCATCAAACAACTTTTGAATTTAAACACACAACATATTGAAAAGCTATATATACTTCACAAATCGGTGAAATATATAGTTGGCTAAATGCACAAAAATCATCGCACCTTGCCTATGTAACTATGTTCTTCACACAACAACATTTGCAGAGGAAACCGGATTTAACTTTTCTTTCAACAAGTTCTACCTTTGACGACAACACATATCTCCTTTTTTTAGACAAGTAACATTTCGCTACACATCCGATTTTACATATCTGGGAAGTTTCGCCACGGAAACCTCTGATCGTCCCACCTGCATCCTTTACACACTTTACATAATACTCCCACCTTGTTAGTGCTTGTGGTTGTCCTTCTAATTGTGCTGATACCGTCTCTGTATAAACATTCAAAACATACTTATTATAATATAATTAATTAATACTACCAATAAGTAAAATTGAATATATGTATATATAGGTATGATTTGACGATTGCTACTTACCAGAAAAACTGGATAGAACAATCAAGAGACATAGGAAACAAACCAAAACAGGAAAAGTGATTTTTGAAGCCATTCCTCTGCTTCGATTTCTGAAAGAACGTATATAAGTGGATGTGGATGGATATTGGGTATTCAAAATACAGTTCATATTTATAACGTCTCCACCAGGTGATGTATACTTAAATTAAGAGAACGTGCATGGAGTCTACTTGTATTAATTTTATCTATTTTTCTTTTCTTGTTAGCAATAATCTGTCTACACTCATGGACAACACCAACGGGGAGTTTGCTAAGCAAGAAGAGTTCACTGCACGTTTGCACGTCTTATGGTGCACCTACCTTTTTCTTGTAAGAGGGTAAACATTTTATGAGTGTCACTTTGTTGAGGAAGGTGACAATGAATAAGAAGAGTCTAAATTGTTGTTGATATAATTACCACACAATTAATTAAGAAAACATAATGCACTAAACAAAACTAAGAACGCAAGGAAAAAGACTATCCCGCTGCTTAACTAGTTAGCATGCGCAATATAATGCTAAATTTGACTTAGATATTGATATGGTGGTGGTGGTGGTGATGATGATGATGGGGATAGTGTGTACTTGCACGGTTCCTGGCCGGGTATAGTTGATATTAGAATTGTCATCTCGGCTGGACAACTTAGGATTTGAGGGTTTGGTGGGGGTGGGGATGGCGCCGATGGAGGTGATGGATGTGGTGATGGTGGAGGTGTTGAGGAATTGCTTTGACAGCAACACTTGCACAGTAGGGAATCAGATTCAACCAAGCACATTTGCTCTGCCATTTTAGTTCCGATAAACCCACATTGAGTTTCACATTGTTTTTCACAAAGACGGCAATCACGAGTGCTAAAAATACGAAGCTCTGAGTATATATCTCCAGCTTTGCATATATTTCCCGGAATAGCTGGTGGCGGGAGGGAGGGTGATGGTGGGGGTGAAAGGGGTGGTGATACAGGAGGTGGTGATTGTGATGGAGGAGGTGGGGTGGATGGGTTATTGTTTTTACAGCAACACTTACACAACAGGGAATCTGATTCGATCAAACACACTTGCTCGGTTAGACTAGTTCCGGCGAACCCACATTCAGTTTTACAATCTTCGTCACAAAGACGACAGTCTCGAGTATTGTAAAGACGAAGTTCTGAGTATATATCTCCAGCTTTGCATATGTTCCCTGGAATTGTAGGTGGTGAAGGTGATGGTTGCGGTGGCCGGGCTGGTGGTGGGGGTGGAGGGGATGGGGGCGGAAGGGATGGATTATTATTTTTGCAACAGCACTTGCACAGTAGTGAATTAGCCTCAAATAAACATACTTGCTTAGCTATTGTAGTTCCGATGGATCCACATTCGGTTTTACATTCAACTAAACAAAGACGGCACTCACGGGTGTCAAAAAGCCGAAGTTCTGAATAGATATCTCCAGATTTACATACATTCCCGGGAGCAGTAGGTGGTGGAGCTTTTAGTGATGGTTGTGGTGAAGAATATTGAGGTGAGGATACTATTAATGGCGTGGTAGAGAGTTTGACAGGTGGCAAGCGAGATAATTTTGGTGGTGGTGGTGGGACAGGTAGAGATAGTATTGGAGGTGGCGGCCGTGGAAGTGACAAACTTTTGCAGCAACACTCACACACCAATTTGTGACTGGGAGAGCTTATATCCATGAACTTTCTGCTTTTTTCATTAACAACTGAACTATGCATTTCAGTACACTTCAGTTTACACCAGTTTTGACAACAAAGGCTATTAGGAGGGGTGGGTGAACAATAGCCCTGTTGGTATATGCCCCCATGTTTGCACATCTCCGATCCAGTTAATGGCATGATCTCTACTGCGTTCCGTTCAGCCAATGTCATTTCTGTACATATATCATGCAAAAAATATAATTAGGAAAAGGAAATGCTATATGGACACAATATTAACACCATGATATACACCAATAATGTGTGCGAAACTAGATTGATCAAAACTTAAAATACTTCTTGAAATTAATCGGAGAAATCTTACGTGACATGATAACAATTGTGAAGTGGAAAAGAACAACGAAGGAGCCGAGATAAATCTTGTTTGCCATCGCATTCAGGTGACTTCAACTGAAACTGGTCCAGCCCTTTTGTTTTGATTTTTGGTTGATGGAATATACGAGGTCTATTTATATGGAAAAATTGGATCTACTTAAATAAATAAAGTGCTATACTTTTTGTTAAAACACATAAATGTGTTTAGCCAGATCGCATTTAGTTGGATTGGTACAGGAAAGTAATGAGCGTTATGTTGTTGAACAGGAAGTCAAGACTGTAACATGGGGCTTATTCAGTCCAGTGAACAAAAATCGGCATCTTTGACTGTTAGTTGCTCTCATTGTTTCATCGGATAACGACTAACGACCATTCTACTAAAAGTATCAAATACTAAAGCAAACTTAGAAGAGTTGTTGTGCGTGGCTTTCTTACTTCGCTTTTTGTCTTTTTGTTTTTCTTTATCTACTGATTACCTATACCTTCAGGTTCTAATACTTTGATGTCTAGGGTCTAGTGAAGCTAATAGTAACTAATGAATTTTGTCACCATAGTAAAACGAGAAAAAAGATAAATCAATAGGAAAATATTGGGAATATGCCTCAAAATCGACTGTCATCTTGGGGATATGTCTCAGGATTTCAGTTTTTGGGAATATGCCCCAGCCGTCCAAAATCCCATCCAAAACCGTTAAGTAGTCAACATTCGCACACATTTGGGATTACATATGCGTATTAAAAGACATATATCATATATACTAACGCCTTTCGAAGGTTCACGAACATATTCAGACGGAAAAAACCTCGAAGAAATTGGAGAAAAAGTTAAGACACATTTACGATAAATTGACTATTTAACGCTTCCTTGACGTAAACTGTTACTTTGGGGCGTATTCCCGAAAACTGGAATCCTGAGGAATATCTCCAAGATGACAGTCAATTTTGGGGCATATTTCCAATTTTCCCAAATCAATATCGGTGGCTGAAAAATCAGTGATGCTCAGCTTATCATATGCCGCTAACGACTAGTTCCCCAACAACCGCTAGTTTAGCGGCTTTTTTTATTATGTACCATAAATTTCCATTGTTTTCACGCCTCTTTCCTTATTTTCCCTGAATTTTTGCTCAATGAATCCTAATTTGGTACTTCGGTTCTTCGGATGAGGAGATGGGAATAAAAATGAATTGGTATAATGAAAAGCAATAAAAGTATATGCAGATAATCCAATTGCTTGATGAAGAGTCAGATGAGGTAAGAAGAAAGAAAAACACCGCGTTGCAGTTATACACATGGTAATAAATAGTCACCCCTCCAGAGCAAAGAAGAAAAAAAAAAGTAATAATGAGAAGATGGCAGGCGAGAGAATATTACTACCAAAAACCAAATGCAAGATTCTTTCAACCATGAATGTGTGTATTCTGATCAAGATTTTTAGTGTTTAAGAAAGAGTCACATAGTTGCAAACTGCAGTGCAGGTTAAGGAATGTAGTGGTGTAGGTTAACAGGCTGGCAGAGGATGTTATTCACGTGTGTTCAGTTAGTTACACACTTATCTCGCACGTGTATGTGTCGGTCATGTTCTGTGATATTCTGTTGCAGACTTGCAGTAAGCTTTAAATACTGTCATTAATGCAATTGTATTCTGTAATGAATCTGTTTGTAATATTACATTTATTGTTCTTCAATAATCATCATTAACACCATGTCATTATGGGATCAGAAAGGTTAGGGTTAGCTTCTATTAGTTTTAATTCCTTTTCTTGATCATGTTCTTCACAACAAAAACTTCAATTTTGTTGTTTGAATCATCTCTGTCAACTCATTTCAGAGATTTCATGTGCGTGTTCTCTGGTGATTTCATCTACTTTGAGTTTCTTGTTGTACTACTCAGATTTCAACTATTGTTTTTGATTTGATATCTTGCAATCGTTGTTCACAATTGTTACGGTGAGATATTTGTTTCAATCTTTTCAACAAGTTTTTTCTGGTATTCTACTTTTTTGAATCTCAAATTTGTTTATGATTAAAGAATTTGGTTCTTCCTCAACAATGGAGAATCCTACTACTTCTTCTTTTTCAAAAATTCCGCTCAATCAAATCACTACTTTTGTTCATCTCAAACTCAAAGAGGACAATTACTTTACATGGAGGAATTTGATGAATCATGTTATACAAAGACACAAACTGAGGAAAATCCTTGATGGTTCTTATCATTGTCCTGTTCAATACACCTTTCCGAAAAATGAAGCTAATGGAATTGAGAATCCTAATTACACAGACTTCTAGAAGAGGATTCAACAATTATTATGTGAATTAATTCGACTATCTCTGATTCAGTCATTGCGTATTTCTCAAGATCTACTTCATCTTATCAACTTTGGAAGAGTATTTAAGAACACTTTGCTAGAGCATCATCTACACACTCCATTCAGTTACGTACTAAGCTTATTTCTCTAACTCAAGGTGACAAATCCATTCATGCGCTTTTAAATGAAATAGAGATTTTATCTGATCAATTGGTTGTTGCTGGTGAAATTGTGTCTGATTGAGAATTAGTTGTTATCACACTTAAGGATTTAAATTCAAATTATATTCCTTTTGCTACTTCCATAAGGCACAGAAATCCACCTATTACTAGTATTGAGTTACATAATAACCTTCTCAGTAAAGAATCTGTTGTCAGTGAAAGACTTAAGACAACTAAACATGAAATGGATGCTACATCTTTTCTTGCCAACAACAACTTTAGAGGTTCTTTTAGAGGTTCTTCTAGTAGAGTTCAGTACAGAGGAAGATCTACCAATGCTGGAAGATATCCAAATCATGCGATCTTTGCAAGACCTACTTATGGAAGAGGTAATGCTTCAAGTGAAACAATTCCTTGCCAAATATGCCAATCGGACACTCATCTTGCTCCTAACTGCAATCAAAGGTTAAATTTCTCTTACAAAGGAATAGCACCACCAACAAATCTCAAAGCAATGCTTGCAGCATCATATATATTGGACAAGGAAGAATGGATTGTAGACAGTGGTGCAAATAGTCATATCACAGCTGATGCCTCCTTATTACAAGAAGCTACATCTTATGATGGCACTGAAAAAATTAACACAGCAAATGGAGAAGATATGCATATAACTCATACATGACACTCTAGTAGAACTGTTAATGATCATTCCTTTGTCTTAAATGATATTCTTTTTGTTCCTCAAGTTTCTCATAATCTTTTGTCAGCTCAAAAATTTACCTCAGATAATAATTGTTCTCTAACTCTTGATTCTCATGGTTTCTCTGTGAAGGATCGTGTTAGAGCATTGCTCAGTCGAGCTCGCATGCGTTGTTATATCAAGCATGTTTGTCAATGTTAGTGATCAAAACTATAAAGTCTTGATTTCTAGTCTACTATAGCTAAGGTCTCGGACTATAATAGAAAGTGTAGTTGAGCTCAAGAACTCCATGGCAATCATCATACAAGATGAAGGACTACTCAAGGAACCAGTGGATCTTCATCGACTAAAGGTTATGTGGAGACTTGAACTTATCTATCACTCAAAAGTCTCTCTACTCTATCTCCTATCTTGAGACAAAAGTCGTTTTACTATATAGACTAAAGATATACACATGTGACATTTCGAGCTGAGTATATCTCGCTTATCTATTTCTCGAAATATGTGTTGGTAAAGCTTTCGCTTTATCCAAGTTCATCTTTTCCTAGTGACGAAAGTCATGTTATGTTTCAATCACTTTGGAAATTGCTCTGACGAAAACTAGTTTGTGAATAACAACTATATGACGTCCTCTGAGAATGTTTCAACGATTAAAATGAGAGTTTAGACAATATAACTACTAGGGGATATAAACATTGTTGTGGTAACACATATATGTATAAGTCCTTAGCACTTGAACCGAAGTTTGCAAACTTTGTTGATCAAGTGAAAACCGGAACTTGAGCAGTCAACCCAGTCCGCGAACTTGCGTAGTTCTCGAACCCGAGAATTTCTGCTGGAGTTGTAGCTCGGTTTCAGTCCGCGAACTGACGGAAGTTCTCGAACCCGAGAATTTATGATGGAGTTTGTGAACTCCAACCGGTTTCTTGAGTCCACGAACTTGAGTGGTTATGTCTAAATACGATGTTCGTGAACTTATCTAAATTATCTAAGGAATGCTATTGCAAACCGTGGCTTTATAGTTCATGAATCGATTCGAGTGAATCACATCGTTTTTGATTCAATTGTGTCTTGTGTAGTACATAATATCTCTTCACAATTGAACAACTCTCTAACTAGTTCATTTGAGTCATATGGACTAGTTATGGTGAAGAAGAATATGGTTGATATGAAAGTTATCATTTGGCTAACCATTTAGTTGACTAATATTGAACCAACTATTATAGACATTTGGGTAAGGTTACACAAACCCAAAATCTTCAAGTACATGTGTGTATGGCAAGATAAGTTTTCGATCTAACTGTTGAGAGATATTAGCTTGTATCTAATCAGGTTTTCATCTACGGTGAATATTGAATGCTTTTATACTAAGATAACATTGATTGCAAACCCTGATTTGAAAGACTATATAAGGGAGAACTCTATCAACTGGGAAACCTAATCCCCACACATTATGTGTGATACTAGTTTGCTAAGCTAAAGTCGATTCTCCTTTAACCTTTGGTTTTCTTCTTCTAAAACCAGGTTAACAACTTAAAGACTTCATTGGGATTGTGAAGCCAGAGAGATACTACTTTTCTTGTAGTTGTGTGATCTGATCTTGATGTTTCTATCATACGAGTACACTTGTAATAATTGGCTTGAGATTTCTATCTCCGATAGGCAAGATATAAAAGTAATCACAAACATATTCATCTCATTGTTTGTGATCCCACGATATCTTTTTTCGCTGCGTCGATTAAGACTATTGTGAGGTTATTGATAAAACTGAGCTGTTCTTCGGGAAACTGAGTTCTTCTTCGGGAATATAAGTCTGGTTTTATTGATTGGTTCATGTTCACCTTGATTTATAAAAATACGGAACAAAACTTATAGGTTTATTCGTAGGAGACGAATTTATCTATCTTGTAGACTTTTCTTTGTGAGACAGATTTGTTTGCTAAAGTCTTCAACTTTGGGTCGTAGCAACTCTTGGTTGTGGGTGAGATTATCTAAGGGAATCAAGTGCGCAGTATCCTGCCGGGATCAGAGGCATAGTAGTGTAACTGTACCTTGGATTAGTGTGAGATTGATTGGGGTTCAACTACAGTCCAGACCGAAGTTAATTTGGAGTAGGCTAGTGTCTGTAGTGGCTTAAAACAGTGTATGTTTAATATGGACTAGGTCCCGGGGTTTTTCTGCATTTGAGGTTTCCTCGTTAACAAAATTCTGGTGTCTGTGTTATTTCATTTACGCATTATATTTTGTTATATAATTGAAATAATACAGGTTGTGCGCTGATTAATCAATTAGAATATCCGACCTTATTGGTTATTGATTTAAATTGATTGACACTTGGATATTGGTCTTTGGTACCATCCAAGTTATCTCTCTTTGATTAGACTCGTAAATCATATTTGCTTGAGTAAATCAAATTGAGAGATTGAGATAATAACTCCTTGAGTATTTTCTATTGATTGAGTCTAGTTGATTCTCTAGAAAACAACTCGGAGTTGTCCATACATATTTCTAATCGAAATATTGGGTGAGGTTGTTAGACCCCCGCTTTTTCAGATCGGACCTTGGAAGGACCTCTGGGAAGATTCTCTTCCAAGGTCTACATAAAAATGGTATCTATCCAATCAACTTTCAATCATCTCATCATGCCTACACCACCACAATAAGTGA
>JAJJWX010002715.1:0-75927 GCA_023529315.1 Papaver bracteatum | reverse complement strand
ATTTAGAGTTTTTTATGATGATTTTGATGAACAAACATAATTTTCAAACAAATATTTTAGAATGCAAATACATTTTCTGGTCAATAAGGTTTTATATCGAATTGAGTGAAAGTTGTTGTCTTTGTAGGTAGTTGTCGCGAAACAACTCGACATTGATGGTCTTTCGGAAAAGAATGTAATAGTACTTGAGAAGCGATAATGTTCTCTTAGCGGGTACACCAATTGCCTTTATATAATATCGGTTGATCGAACAATCATGATCATATTGTCTTATACGTTCGGTATCATCCTCGAAATATTTGGTTTTTGTCCTTATCAATCGTGCTTAAAACAACCAATTACATCTTTCACAATACAATGTTGCATGTTTTGTGAAGATTATTTTTACTTGGTCAATAAAACTCACTAAAAAGCAAAAACTATTATTATACACTACTATTACCAACACCCACCATCAAAACCATCCACCGCCACTATTTCTTCCACCAATAGTAATGTTACCGCCTCACCATTCACAAACACCCATACACAACCTATACTCACCATTAGAATTAATATAGTTTTTAGTAAAATTATTTATTAATAAAATTATGTATTTATGTTAGATTATTAAAGGGACATTTATAATAGAAATTTAATTAATCATTATGAACAATCAATGAGACACTAATTAATAAAACGTTTAAAAATGGTTAAGTTGAACAAACCTAACGATAAATTTATCTTTGCCAAGACAAATCCGACCACTCTTTACATAAACAAATCGATAATAAATAATTTCATATGTTCGATCTTGATTCGTATCGTTCGTTTAGTTATTACATAACATGGCAATTGATTGCACCAATTTTTAAAATGGACATGTGTTTTATCAAGTTTATTTTAACATTAGAATGATCAACCACGTTTTATACTTTATATATGAGTCTTATGTCAACGTGTTTGACTGGCATGTTGGATGTTTGTCTCTGTTGATATTGTTCACATTCCTCTTGCTTCATTTTATTCAGTGAGTAATTATTTTGATATTCAAATAGGTTTTGGGAAACAAAATGGGTTACGATCTTTTTATTTTTACTAACATGTTATTCCAATTTATTATCTCGAGCGGAGTAATAATGTTGTGCCAACATGAAAATAAAATAAAAATACAGATAAATAAAAATTTCCCATTTATTGTTCCATCATATCATAATTTCAAACTTCAAAAAGAATATTTCATCTAACAGTACATATACCTAAACGTAATCCAACTCCATGATGTTTATGAATACATTTGTTCAAAATTATTGATAACTAAGCTCTAAGAGTGAAGCAAAAACCATAATATTTTCCCTACTATAGATAAACACTATTTATTTATTTTTTACAAATGTGAGAGTTATAAAAATGAAGAACCCTTAGCTATTAGAAGTTGAGATATACATGTGAGTTGAAAAATAAACTTATAATAGTAAATCAAAACATGTATAGATTCTTTCTCAATCATATTGATAACATAAAATTGAAGAAATTCGTGGATAAAAGATTTACACCAACTATGCTAAGTGAGTGCATGAATGACGTTCTCACATCTAGTGTTACTCAAGTAATTTGAGTTTTAAAGAGCATAGTCATATTGATATTTGTATCTACATAAATTCAACTAACCTTGAAGAAAAATTATTAGTTTCAAGGTGAACTGACACAAACTTCATATACCTTCAATGTATAACAATACATTGGGTTTAATCGACACTGAGATTAAACAAATACCCCAACATTAGATCAAATAATGTCTACAAATACGGGATCGAAACACAAGTGCTAACTGGAAAAATGAAGACTAACATCAGATTCTACAAATAAAATACCTATATGTATCAAAGTTTGTTAATCAAACATGTATTCAAATTAAAAGTCATCAACTTAACACAAAAATATAAAAGAACCCAAGTTAAATCAATACTTGCATAAACAAAACTTATAAGAGAATTTTGTAATTATTAAATACATTTAAAATCACTATTAGAGATTTAATTGCATGCCTCGTTAAAAACTACGGTGGAGCGAAATCACAGATTAATCTGTAGAAATTTCATTGGATATGTAGCAATTCGAGAAGTTTACACTGGTGGTGATCGTTCCATCTAAGTGTTGTTCGATTGATTTTTTTAGAAGGTTTGGTTTTCATTGGAGAAACGAGAGGAGCGTTTCATTATATTCATTATCATTCAAAATCAAGATCAACTAGCTCTCTACTTCAGGATCTCAATACAACATTAGATTTATCTATTGAATGGAGAAACCTTGATACTAAATATGTAGTTTTTAGTGTTATTTATTATATAACGTGACATCCAAATGTTTTTCTTCTTCTTAATTTTCATGTATTTTAACCGAGTTTATATTAGCATTAAGACGATCAATCACATTTCTAATTTATAGTGTTATCCTTTGTAGCATTATAATTAACACTAGTCAATTACTACTCATCAATCACAACTAGATACCACAAACCACGAGATATCACTTCTTTCTCCACCACCACCATTTTCCATCCTACGTAGAATATTGGGCACACTTATAACTTTTAATCCCACACGTCATGTATAAAGTTTAGATTTAACAAACTTAGGTCAGTCAATTAATTTATTCAACTATATGTTTTTATTATCTGAAAATCATGCGTCTGACAGTTACCAAAGATAATTGATTGTTCAAAAACAACCATTTTGTCTTATATGATTTGGTATCATCCAAAAGTATTTGTTATCCAGCCTTTTTTGATCGTGTCAAAAACAACCAACTATACTTTTCACCAATACAATGTTACCGATCGTGTAAAAATAATTTATTTTTGATTCAAAAAAAAAAATACCACGCCATTAAAACCATCGAGCGCCACTATTTCTTCCACCAAAACTAATGTTACATCTCCACCGTAATACTTCCTTCTAGCTTCCACCACTTACTTCTTCTCTACTACCACCACCACCACTAATATCTATTGAAATAATTTTTGTCAAAATTATTATTTATTGATGGAGATATGTATTAATATTAATTAAGGGATATTTATGATGTAAAATTAATAAATCATTTATCATGAGAAATTAATGAGACATCAATTAATAAAACACTTATACTAATTAATATTTAAGTTGAACAAACCATAACCATAGATTTATCTTCTCTCTAGACAAATGATTAGGAATTAAAAAATAATTACATAGGGGGAGCCTAGAATTGCTATTGGGACACCGTTTTTGTCTTGTAGCTATATCCCCCAATTAATTCCCATAAATAATTACATAGGGGGCGCCTAGAATTGCTATTGGGACACCGTTTTTGTCTTGTAGCTATATCCCCCAATTAATTCTCATATCCCCCAATTGCGCGTTCTAGATAAAGAGCGGCCGAGATTTTTCTAGGAGGGATAAATCTACGGCCATGGTTTTTTCAACTAACCATTATAAATACTTTATTAATTTGTGTCATATTAATTACTCATGATGAATGATTAATTATTTTTTCATGATAAATGTCCATTTAATGAATCTAATAAATACATACTTTTATTAATAAATAAGTTTATTAAAAACTACATATATATTGATCGGTAAAGAATTTGGTGTTGGCGAGTTTCGAACTCTGGTAGCTGGTATCATCACCCAATGACTTTACCACCAGATTATACAATGACTCGGTTAAAAATTATATTAATAATTTTTAATGGTGGTAGTGAAAGAAGCAGTGGGTGGTAGAAACAGTGGCGGGTATTTGTGAGTGGTGGAGGTGGTAATATTACTAGTGGTGAAAAAAATAGTGGGCGTGGCTGATTTTTATGTACGGTGGTGGATGTTAGTGAATAGTGGTGGACAATAATAGTTTTGTGTCTTTACAAAATGGGAAACATTTTATTGTGATAGATGTAGTTGGCTGTTTTTAGCACAACTGGTAAGGACAAAACACAAATATTTTGAGGAGGATACTGAATCATATAATACAATATGATCATGATCGCTGGATCATCCAAATGGAATCTCGGCTATTTATAGTACCCGATCGAATAAATCATGGTTTTTAGTATTAAAATAAAATTGATTACATTTCCAGAATACAAAACAAAGTTTGGACAAGTTAGACTAGATAAAGAATGGTCAAATTATACTTGCAGAACATAAATCTACGGCTATAAATTATCACGTTTAATTAAAATTTAATAATAAATGTTCAATTGATATTTCATAATAAATGTTTCTTTAATTAATCAAATGAATATATTTTTGTTGATACATAATAAATTTATTTGATATTAACCATATTAGTAAGCATTAATGGTGGTTGTGATGGTAGGCAGTGGGGATAATAGTGGTGGGTATTGGTGAGACTGGTGGACTGGTGACGATAATGTGATGTGGAAGAAGTAGTGGTAGTTGGGTGAGAAAAGGGGTCCTAAGATAGGTAAATTAAGCACTAATGGTGGTTTTGATGGTGGGAGGTGGTGGTGGATCGGCGATGGGGATAATGGTGGTGGGTATTAGTGAGACTGGTGGAGTGGTGACGATAATATGGTGGTGGAACAAGTAGTGGTAGTAGGGTGAGAAAAGGTGTCCTAAGATAGGTAAATTATTTAGTCACCCTTGGTTAATTTTTCTCTATTTTGTTTTAATTTGATTTTAGTTTTAAAATTATTTTTTTATTATTAGTTTTTAAAATTAAAACAATTTTTAAAGGCCAAATTTTTCTAAAAAAGAAGATGTTGTGATTTTAAGATTTGCCGGGTAGGGGGCAGGAAGAAAAGTGAAACCTATAAAAAAAAAATTGACCAAACACAAGGTTACGCGCGAATTAATTGTAATCGGTTCAGTTTCTCACATCTCTCTTTATTTCCCTTTTTTGTCATGATTTCTATTTTGTCATTTCTCCCCAACTTCGTGTAATTATGCATGCTTGAGAAATAGTTCATGATAATAGGTAAAAAAACAATAAAAGAAATGGATCAAGAATTAAATATTATTATAAATTTTCGGAAAATGAATAAACTCAAATCTATGTAAATTGGGAACCCAACAATTTATATCAAAGAGAAAAATTAAATTCTAATGCTAACAGATTTTGCAAGATTAATCTAATTGTTTTTAAAGTAATTTAAGGTGTTTTTAGTTTTGTTACAAGTTTGGTGAATGACCTTTGATGATATTTTTTTTGAAGTGGTGAACGAAGTAATGTTCTACTGCCCAGAGGATTTGCTTTAACGATTAACTATGTTTGTCCCAAAGGGTTGTATGACTTACATACACAATATTAAAAGATTCGAGGATAAAGACATGTTTATTAACCAACCCCTCAAAACATTTAGACCTGGATCGATCGGTTCAATTCTTCTCAGACAATTACGACATGTATGAATCGATGGGTACATTTGAAACATATATCCTTGTCCGTGCCGTTACAGCACGGTTTGAGACCTAGTTTACTTAACAAAGGACATGTAATAGAGCGTAAGAGCTACAACAACGTGATACTAAAGCATCACTTTGGTTAAAAAAAAATAGTATAAGCCTGCTCAATTTGGTAAACAATATTTTTTAGCATATAGTACACATCTTCAATCACACGTTCGACGACCTGCTACAGATCCAAAATCACCATTTGCATATGGTATAATAAGCTTTTGGGATAAATTAAGGAAAAATCAAAACAAAGATTTGGGTACATTCACGTACTAGCGAATTTTCATAATTTAAATATATATTTTTTTTAATACTTATACATCCTTTATTAGACACTCATGATTATTTCTACACAATAAATGTAATGCAAAGGAACCAGCTCTAAGAGATTCGGAAACAAGCACCGCAAGGGGTGTAGACATTAAATCTAAGAAGCACAAATTTTACGGTGAAGATATAATTAAGCTAAAGCTACCTTATGTAGTCCCTGGAAGTCGATTTCCAAGTGAGTTGCTCGATAAGGAAAAAATTGATGATATACCAGAGCGCGTTATGACACTAAATATTGGATCGACAATAATAGTAATTAAATAGGTATATGGAGCGGTGGCGTACATGGAAGAACCAATACTTCTAAGAGCGGGCACTTTGCTTTCGGTGGTAATATACAGAAAAAAAGATATATTAAAGCGAATCTGATAGAAGGTGAGGATATTGGTCAAGTAGTTGGCATGGTGAGGATTCTGGTCATGTTGTTCAGGATCTTCAATGACGTTATCCTTGACAGCAGTTAAGAAAAGAACGGGTCGGATTATACAGTAGGAAGAAATGGACATTAACATTACGATTCAGAATAAACAAATTTACAAAGATAGTCATCGTTCAGAATTTGAGATCTATCACATGTGCTCACTACGCTACTGTACGTGTGCGTCAACACAGTCACAACTCACAATTACTATAAATCAGTTTCTACTATACACTAAGTTAAACTTATCCCGGTGCATAATTATTATTGCAGCTCGTTTAACAAAAGAATCGATCAACTGAAAGTGAACTCAACCTATTTTTTTGCTCTTAATAGTGATGGATTACGTATAGAACTAGTACCTCCTGGGAGGAAAACAGTAACTGTCTTGGTGCTGAGTTCCTTCCTCTATTTTCGTGTCTATAACCTGTATTTGTCTCACTTCTTGACCATCTCCGACTGATGGGACACTCAAAATAGGGCCACCAAAAAATATACTCTCCACCGTTACAAAAGATTCTCAGACTGTTGTGGAGGAGGCAGAACCCTTATACCTGAAAAAGATTCTCGTGGGAGTACAAAACTTTAGTTTATGTAAACTCATTCAAATCAATGATATAATAAAACTAAAGTTTTTTACTTGTGGATATGTAAACTCATTCAAATCAATGATATATTATCTTCATATTCAAGAGAATGAAAAGGCCAAAACAACGTAAAAATAATGAGGCCATTCCGACATCGGACGAAGAAGTTATGACCAAAATAAAATCTAAAAACTTGAGAGTACAGAGATAAGTTCGGCTGATAACTCATCATCACGAGTTAGCCGAACCTGGAGCATACAAAGCAAGATTTTCGAAGTGTTTACGAAGATAAGTTCGGCTTACAAGTAATCTAATCGAGTCGGTAACCTCGACAACCACCTGGGTAAATTTCGTTTGTCGTTCGCCGGAAAGGTTGGCAAGGTATTAGCCGAACACAAAGGTTCGGCGCAATCGATTTTCAAAACATAAGCCGAACTGTTCTTCGTCTGTAAAAAAAATGAAGTTTGGCTGATAAATTTCAGCCGAACACTACTCTGGAACTTCCAAAACCCAGAGGAATCATCGATTACTCGTCACAAATCAACGAAATACGAAAAACCAGGCAATGGGTTTGTGAGAAATATCTTTCTATGTGCAATTTTAAAGAATCAGACTCTATTTCTCACTCTCCAACACCAATCAATCCACTATCCTCTTCATCACCATCTTTTCCAAAAACCCTAGATTGAGATGCTACAAAAGCAATACCAGGATTCAGTACCATATTTCTAAGGCACCGCTTAACACGAGGTGTCATTAATGTGTTTAATCGAGAACTTAATCGAACAAAGAAATTTTTGGAATTTTGTTTGTGTTTTTGGAGAAGAAGATGAGAAGAAGAGTGAGAGAGAAGGTTTAATTAGTAATGGTTAGTGAGTTAATTAGTGGGTGGTTGGTTAATCAGTGGGATGGGTAATTAGTGGGATGATTTTAGGATTAGAATTTTAATGATCACTTATTAAACACTAATCTCATGAGGGGTATTTTAGCATTTTTGAAAACTGCAGGATAAGGGCCACCCTTGATATACTATTGGCACCCATTTTTTTGTCCTATATGTATGCCCCAAAATTTTTGGGTCTGCCCCAAAATAGGGTTCTATATTAAAGCGAAGCTGATAGAAGGTAAGGATATTGGTCAAGTAGTTGGCATGGTAAAGGCCCAACACTAGCTGTTTACATTAGAGGTCCTGGGAGTTCTTGATGAGCTGAGAAATTTGGATTGTCGGAATCTCTATGATTTTAAGTAAAGTTTCAATGAAAGTTAATGTAAAGTCTGTTCCTTAGGTAGCAATTTTGTGTAGCTCCTCCTAATCTGCTCATAGCTAAAACAGGTTGTTCCTTCAGTAAATTTGTTCTGTAGCTCCTCCTAATATGCTCTTAGCATTAATATCGGTTTCCAGACTGTTACCTGAATCAAAAGCCGTAAAATCTACAAGCCCAACTTCGTACAAAAGTGTATATAAGAGCATAGGTTGAGTAGTATACCTAATAATTATTTGTTATAGATTCCATCTTTAATTCAAGTAGAAACACGACTTAGTAAAATTCTTTGGAGATATTTTAGGATGACCTTACTTGGTTATAGAAGAGAAGTAAGTATTCTGGTCATGTTGTTCGGATCTACAATGACATTATCCTTGACAGTTAGATTAAGAGAAGAACGGGTCGGATTATACAAATGGAAAGAAATGGACATTAACATTACGATTCGAATAAACAAATTTACAAAGATAGTCATCGCTTTTGAATTTGAGATCTATCACATGTGCTCACTACGCTCTCAGCACATGTGCGTCAACACAAATCACAACTCACAATTACTAGAAATCAGTTTCTACTATACACTAAGTTAAACTTATCCTGGTGCATAATTATTATTGCATTTCGTTTAACAAAAGAATCGATCAACGAAAGTGAACTCAACCTATTTTTTTGCTCTTAATAGTGATGGATTACGTATAGAACTAGTACCTCCTGGGAGGAAAACAGTAATCGGCTTGGTGCTGAGTTCCTTCCTCTATTTTCAGGTCTATAACCTGTATTTGTCTCACTTCTTGGACCATCTCCGACTGATGGGACACTCAAAATAGGGCCACCAAGAAATATACTCTCACCAGTGTACAAAAGATTCTCAGACTGTTGTGGAGGAGGCATAACCCTTATACCTGAAAAAGATTCTCGTGGGAGTACAAAACTTTAGTTTATGTAAACTCATTCAAATCAATGATATAATAAAACTAAAGTTTTGTACTTGTGGATATTTAAACTCATTCAAATCAATGATATATTATCTTCATCTTCAAGAGAATGAAAAGGCCAAAACAACGTAAAAAGAATGAGGCCATTCCGACATCGGACGAAGAAGTTATGACCAAAATAAAATCTAAAAACTTGAGAGTACAGAGATAAGTTCGGATGATAACTCATCATCACGAGTTAGCCGAACCTGGAGCATACAAAGCAAGATTTTCGAAGTGTTTACGGAGATAAGTTCGGCTTACAAGTAATCTAATCGAGTCAGCCGAACCTGACAACCACCAGGGGTAAATTTCGTTTGTCAGGTTCGGCCGGGAAAGGTTGGCAGGTATTAGCCGAACACAAAGGTTCTAAACACAATCGATTTTCAAAACATAAGTCAAACTGTTCTTCGTCTCAAAAAAAATGAAGTTCGGTGCTAAATTTCAGCCTAACACTACTCTGGAACTTCCAAAACCCAGAGGAATCATCGATTACTCGTCACAAATCAACAAAATACGAAAAACCAGGCAATGGGTTTGTGAGAAATATCTTTCTATGTGCAATTTTAAAGAATCAGGCTCTATTTCTCACTCTCCAACACCAATCAATCCACTATCCTCTTCATCACCATCTTTTCCAAAAACCCTAGATTGAGATGCTACATAAGCAATACCAGGATTCAACACCATATTTCTAAGGCACCGCTTAACACGAGGTGTCATTAATGTGTTTAATCGAGAACTTAATCGAACAAAGAAATTTTCGGAATTTTGTTTGTGTTTTTGGAGAAGAAGAGTGAGAGAGAAGGGTTAATTAGTAATGGTTAGTGAGTTAATTAGTGGGTGGTTGGTTAATCAGTGGGATGGGTAATTAGTGGGATGATTTTAGGATTATAATTTTAATGATCACTTATTAAACACTAATCTCATGAAGGGTATTTTAGCATTTTTGAAAACTGCAGGATAAGGGCCACCCTTGATATACTATTGGCACCCATGTTTTTGTCCTATATGTATGCCCCCAAATTTTTGGGTCTGCCCCAAAATAGGGTTCTATATTAAAGCGAAGCTGATAGAAGGTAAGGATATTGGTCAAGTAGTTGGCATGGTAAAGGCCCAACACTAGCTGTTTACATTAGAGGTCTGGGGGAGTTCTTGATGAGCTGAGAAATTTGGATTGCCGGAATCTCTATGATTTTAAGTAATGTTTCAATGAAAGTTAATGTAAAGTCTGTTCCTTAGGTAACAATTTTGTGTAGCTCCTCCTAATCTGCTCATAGCTAAAACAGGTTGTTCCTTCAGTAAATTTGTTCTGTAGCTCCTCCTAATATGCTCTTAGCATTAATATCGGTTTCCAGACTGTTACCTGAATCAAAAGCCGTAACATCTACAAGCCCAACTTCGTACAAAAGTGTATATAAGAGCATAGGTTGAGTAGTATTCCTAATAATTATTTGTTATAGATTCCATCTTTAATTCGAAGTAGAAACACGACTTCCGTAAACTTCTTTGGAGATATTTTAGGATGACCTTACTTGGTTATAGAAGAGAAGTAAGTATTCTGGTCATGTTGTTCGGGATCTACAATGACATTATCCTTGACAGCAGTTAAGAGAAGAACGGGTCGGATTATACAGTGGAAAGAAATGGACATTAACATTACGATTCAGAATAAACAAATTTACAAAGATAGTCACTGCTTTCTGTAACTTGAGATCTATCACATGTGCTCACTACGCTACTGTACGTGTGTGTCAACACAGTCACAATTACTAGAAATCAGTTTCTACTATACACTAAGTTAAACTTATCCTGGTGCATAATTATTATTGCAGCTCGTTTAACAAAAGAATCGATCAACTGAAAGTGAACTCAACCTATTTTTTTGCTCTTAATAGTGATGGATTACGTATAGAATTAGTACCTCCTGGGAGGAAAACAGGTAACTGGCTTGATGCTGAGTTCCTTCCTCTATTTTCAGGTCTATAACCTGTATTTGTCTCACTTCTTGGACCATCTCCGACTGATGGGACACTCAAAATAGGGCCACCAAAAAATATACTCTCACCAGTGTACAAAAGATTCTCAGACTGTTGTGGAGGAGGCAGAACCCTTATACCTGAAAAAGATTCTCGTGGGGGGACAAATTGCGGTATTCTATTCGAACTGTTTCCCTCCGGAGGTACTCTTCTAGGTCCAACTTGTGATGAAGAAGATCCATTTCGTGCTTCGTGGGCTGTTTCAGTAGTTCTGGCTGTAACAGGGACTGATACGTACCTTCCAGCTTCCTGATCCCAAACAACAGAGGCCCTTCTGCTGTCTCGAAGGCCAAGAAGAGATGTAGTTGGTGGTGCCGCTGCTAATGGATTTGTTATGTTGCTCCTCGGCATAATATTTTCATCGAATCTTGAGGTTGAAGAATGGAAAACTGGGTTATTGTTAAGATTGGAAGTGGATGAAACAGCCCTAGAATGAAAAGGTCGATCATGGATAAATGCAGGAACAGTTCTTGACGGATTATGAGGACCCAAAGGTTGTTCTAGTGGAAGTGGACTTAAACTAACTGATTCATGAACATGGCTTGAACTACTGAAGCTACTCTCACTTGGAGTTCCGATATCAAAGTCATCTCGACTACCATAACTTGGTGCATAAGAGTTTCCCAAAGGAGAAAGTTGCAGTTCACTTTTGTTATCTTTGACAACTCCAACATCGGTGCTCATGCTACTTCTACAGCTCATATTGTCACTGGAACTGATATCAGGGTCTTCCAAACGGCGGTTGTCAACTGGACGGAGAACAGAAGAGGATGCCCTAGCTTTTGCTGCTGCTCTCATGGCCTCATTGGAATCTAACTTTGCCAGCTTCCAAGCGCTTATACGCACAGGCCTTTTAGTCGACTTGTTTCCTCTTTCCGCTATTGGAGCTGCATCTGGATCTATCGTTGATGGTACCATACCAGGCTCCAAGTGGGGGATAACTTCGTCCTAGAATAATTAGTAGTTAGAATGAGTACTACACCAAAAACACATTGCTAGGCCTAGTTAAATAACAACATAGAGACAACTAGGGAAAGGTTGGCCGACTGAAAACCTGTGTTATTGACTCAAGGACCTGAAATTCAAAGAGATATGTTCAAATCCTGAAAGAACTGTACCTGATAATCCACAAACACCCTAGGTGGGGTACACCAGACACCCTTATACTGTAGCCCAATAGAACTTCCGACACTCATGCCAGTTGTAGCAGATCCAGTTGGGGAGTAAAGAATGGTCGGAAATTCTTCATCCACAGAAGGTCCAGCGGGTGCCTCACTCATGGCCCTCATGGCCACCACAAACTCATACGTCGTAATACCCTATTATTATGAACAACATACCAAATTTGAAAAGGAAAGAAAAGGGAAATCTTTTTGAAATAAAAGAAGCATATCTAAGAATCCATTTTCTCCTGATTATAAACTTTAATTTTCAAAGCCAAGTTTTCTGGAATACTGACCTTTCTTATGAGAATTATATGGAAAAAGAAAAGTTCGCACAGTGGTATACAAGCAAGTAATGAAACCACAGAACATATTGCCTGCATAACAAACTTCATATTAGATTTATCACAAAAAAAAAAAAAAAAAAAAAAAAAAGATTCTAAACATTAGATGCTTGCTGTGTTAACCATGTACCCATGAGCTTAGACTTTGTTTACTAAACTTTGACAAGGGTTCAAGAGCCCAGTGGGGACTTCTTGATCCACAACAAAATGGCAGTTAACAGAGCTGAAATTCGGCCTGTGCAATCTACCTAGTCAAATTTAAGGTCTAGAATATTGATATAGAGGTATACCACAACAGCTGCAAAAGGGGCACGAGAGAAACCATTTCCCAGCCTATCGATGATTTGTCTTTCCAAGTCTTTCCTATCAACAAAGCAACGGACAAAAACAGCAATACCAGCCCCAGCTTCAATAACAAGCTACACCAGGAAAAGAATAAGATGCATACGATCAATAAATGCCTTAATCATTTCTGAGAAAAGATAGAGCTTTGGTGCAATACCCAAACCAGACTTGTAGCCATAAGCGATATAAAAGTTACGTAATTTTTTCTCCCCACGCAATTATTGAGCCACTACACAAAATAAAATATAACATTCACTTAGAAACCAGGAATAAAGAATACACGAAGTTCATCTCCTAAAAAGAATCGCAGTTGTTCTAATGTGTATAAAATGAACTGGTTTGGTGATAAAATACCCGGCAGTGATGATCAAATCCATCCACGCATTTATCACAACTTCTACAGTGTTTGCTGAATTTTCGTACCTGCAAAGTATCCGAAAAAAGCCTTCCACATTAAATAAACTAGTGAAAAATATTATCATAAACAAGCACAGAACACATTGTTCAGAGCTAAATTACGGTGAGAATTCTGAATACGAGTACAACATCTCCACAAAAAGTAGACTGGTTTTGGTTGAAAACTGTATTCCAGGTCAGCCCTCCAGAGCCTAACGGTCTGGGTATGCCTTAATTCAGGCTTATAAGTTTTCTACAATAACTTAGGCAAATGTGTTTTCCTAAATAGGTAGGATTAGGATGAAAAGACTCAAAAACTTGTAGTTAAGAAATGTCAAAGAGCAACTTCTGCCTTTTCGACGCTATGACACTCATTTCATGTGTATCCTAGATTGTACTTGCCAGCTTAAACATCTAAAATAACCCAAAAAAAAAAAAACACAAAATGAACCATAATATCAATAATATTATTACTCAAACTTAATACGCATGAATTGTGGCCCTTACCTCAGCATTGCATAATGTACAGAATAATGCTTCTTCCTCGCTGGTTATCTGTTCTGCATTCCCACCACGCGTGCAGCAATCTTCATATACAAATAAAGCACAAAAGAAATCCCCAACCAGTGAAGATCTTCGTCTTGAAGGGACAACCGGATTTTCAGCTCTCCCATCTTCCCTAACTGAACCCTTAGTACTTGAGTTTCTTCCTATGGAGCTTCTGGAGATCGATGATGGTGAGGAATGAGTACTGTTGCCAATTTCGTGATGATTCTCGGGAAGGTCAAAACCAGATAATGAATTTGTATTGTGCTTATTACCCTCTACTTCACCATCAAGTTTCAATAAAACACCCGGATCAGCAGGGTTGATTGCCGTACAGCGGATGTACAGAATAAAAACAAGGAGTGCCTGTAAAGGAATACGCGTTAGATTGCTAAATATAAAAACAAACTGAATAACATGCACCCCATATGGAATAGTGAGAGTGAGAAAGAGATAAAGAAACATGAGGCTTATAAGCTCGCGGTTTGGAGAGAACATACCACGGGAGTATAAGTTGCAATTGCAGCATATTCCAAGATACGACCTCCAAGAAACGGAGCAAAAAAAGCATAGAATGCAACAACCAGCAGGAAGAACACAGTAATGGCCACGACCTATCCAAGAAAGGTAAATCAAAAGACAAGTTGACATGTGATTAGTAAGAAAACCGACAGAACTTGATAAAACAATGCACATACTGAAATACACATTAGATACAAATACCAAAAACAATGCAATTACTAATATTTGTACAGCTGATGAAAATTAGTTTTCATAGACTTATAATGCAGAGGATGGATGACAAGCTCAAGATATCTGCAAAGTATAGCCTACCGGGAACAACTTTATCAGAACTATGATTTCATTTAAGCAATACTTCTTGATCTCATTATTTCTTCTAGCAAATTGGATTTCTGAAGCGAAAGTCACTTCAAGATGAACTTAGATCTCATTATATATTTGATTGAAATTAAGGTCATTTGCACAACTAGTTGGGTTTAAATAACCTATTATAGTCAATTATTTCTGAAAACTTTCCATGCCAACTCGCGTCCAACACTTGGTAATACTTAGCCATCTACTTTGCACATACCAATGGTGGATGATTCCCATATAATCGGAGTGTGTTGGCTATTATGCTTTGCACAACAAATCTAAATTAGTTCAGCCTAATTCTTAATAATTAGATTAAGTTAAGCCGGATTTAGTAATCCATATTAAAGTGTGTTGATGGTCTAATCACGCCCTAAAGACTAGCTTAAGGTTAACGCTAGATAAGCTACAGATAACTAGTGAGCTGTCTCATTTGGTCATGAGGTGAGTGTCTCCAACTCGGATGGAAAGGTAAGAGAGACATGTTCTAGACATTGTAATATACAGAAAATCAGTTTTATCCATCATTCAAATATGAGGAAATAGAAGTACAAGCCTGAGTCATTAACAGATTGGTAAAGATATTATCTATTTATTTCTACTTCTATATCAGCTCATTCTAATTGAGTTGAAGCTACAGAACATGTTTGGTGCTGTGTAAGTTGTTTATATGCTGTTTATGAACTGATTATGCTCAGAAAACATTGAGTTTATGTGAGCTGTAAAACATGTTAATACTAGGATTAACATGTTTTCGGCATATAATTAAGTTAAGATCATGTTTGGGTCTAACTAAAGGTGATTAAAGAGCTGAAACTCTAACAGAGTGTACTTGCTCATGATCTTTGACATAATATTTAGCTCTCTTGATTAGTCTAGTGTGTATCATGTAACTATTATCACCCATTAATAAACAAGAATATCAATCAGTAGCGAATCCACAGTGGGGTCACTGGCCCCCACAATTTTTTTGAGAAAGAAAAATCATACGCAATTTTCATCCGAAACTACTTTGTGCCCCCACCATGTATACGGTAATTGCCGGTGTAAAATGATACTTTTGAAACCGGTGTAAAATGATACTTTTTGAAACTAATCTCAACCTTGATTCTAAATCCAATTTCACAAGATACAAAACTACCCAAAAGTAAGGAGTACTTCCCTATTTTACCTAGACAAAGTGATTTCCTTAAATTTGAAGACATATATCATTATTCATTCATATGAACAACTAAAGACTAATTAGTTTTGGACTACATTGATTCCATTTTCAAGTAAGGATACTTACTCATACGTTACTCAAATTTTTCATTTTTTCTTCTTCAATTAGTTAATTTCTGTATCGTTTTTTACTGATTGATGAAATTACCTTTACTATGATGGTGGTTTATTATCATTTTTTCAACTACGTTTTTAGTTATCTTCAAGAAGAAATTGTGCCCCCATTGAAATTTTGTTCTGGATTCGCCACTGATATCAATATAACCAACATTGTCCTTACAGAACCCACCATGTCCACTTGCATACCTGCTTCACTGGAACATCCAAGATGCAGAGCAAGGTAGGGTCGGAACTCTGGGTATACATTATATAGTTGTCGAACAGACGAGGTATTTTAACAAAATAGCACTTAACAGGCGCTGTGTTAGGCAAGCATGGTCTTACAAGATGGTAAGAAAGTACTTTCGAGTGAAAATACCAACTGTAAAATCTTCATCTCAGCTAAGTAACAAGCTACCAACACTCACAGATACTCGATAAACTTTCAAGAAGTCTTTTAAATGCCAATTTCACTATTTACAAACTAATCTTTTAGATAAATGTTCACCATTTGTGGTATTCATCTCAATTAAAATCCAATTTCACCAACTTATTGGTTAATCTGTACAATCATTTTTGAGAGACAGTAAAAAACAGAAGTAAACAGGCCTGTATAAAGATTTGTGTAAACCCTAATTAGCCATAAATAGTTCAAAATAAAAGGAATGGTGGAAGGAAACAAAATTCAAAAGAATGTGCTATAATTACAGACCTGAAAAGTGTGTGCAGGCAGTTGCCATCCATGTCTTCTCACCATAACTGCTGCTCAGATCAGAAGAAGAAAGAGATAAGCTTAGACTAGCCGTAATAAGACTAACAACTGAAGAAGAAGAAAGAAGACTGGTACAGTGTGTCAGTTCTGGAAAGAGAGAACACAAACAAGGAAAGAGTTGACGTTCTGATTTTTTGTTCTTTTTTTCCGATTCAGAAGGGCAGAGTCGGTAGACTCGGCAGAGTTTTGAAGTGGGTGGGACCCATGGAAAAGTTGGTATCATTCCGTCTACTTTTTGTTTTTATGGATAAAGAATTAAAAAGTGGGTTTACTGCTCCTGCTTTAGTTGGTTGTCGTGTTGGGGTTTGGTTTCTTTTGACCTTTCTTTTACAGGCGAGCACATAAGAGGCACGTATAATAACGGCAACGGATATAACAGCACGGCCCATCAAGAGTTAGTTCGAGCTGACGATCCAAGAAGGACAATGCAGGTGATCCACGCCGATTTGCACGATTCTTCATCGAAAATGCTTTTCCTTTCCTAAATACTTCTCCACTCTCCTCGTCTCTTTTATTTTGAACGCGCAATTGGGATACATTTATTAATTGGAGATATTTATTACTTCCCGCACCCTATAATTTCGGCTAAGGGGTGCCCAATTGATATGAAAGTACTAAAATACCTTTTGGTTAATTAAAAAAATTTATGAAAATATTGTTATACCCTTTCCCCTAAAACATTAAAATCAAAAACAAAAACATATATCCTCATTTCTAACATTAATTCCGGCAGTTCTTTAGGTTTAGGTTTTCGATTTTTTTTTTCTTCATCGTTCTTAAACCGTTCCTTCTCTGCTGGCTCTTCACTTTGTTTTTTTTTTTTACACGTTGAAATGATGAAAACACGCGAAAAAGATGAATACCACGGGAGTGATGAAGATCATGTTTCCAGTCTTGAGTTCCGCATGGTTATTTATGATGAAGACCATGCCAATCTTGGGTTTCTCAAGATCAAGATTGTTATTTAGGATGAATACCACGCAGAAGTGAGTTCCCGGCATGGTTATTTAGTATGAAGACCACGCCAGAAGTGAGTTCCGGCATGGTTATTTAGTATGAAGACCACGCCGGAAGTGATGAAGAACATGTCGGAAATGATGAAGACCATGCCGGAAGTGATGAAGTTCAATGCCAGTGTCACAGTGTAACAGTTAAGGGGTATCACTTGTGGGATGCTATTAGTAATTGTATGGGTGTAGTTAGATAATTTTGTGTGTTATCTAATTGACCGTTGGATGCAGCCGCGTGTCCCCCATCTGTTGGGCAGGAATAGGGTTACTGATTGGATATTTAGTGTGTAAGAGAGTTTTGTTTTCTCTCATCTGAAATTTATGAAACTAATAACTATTTGGATGCGTTCATCTTGAACCAGATTTGGCTCAATCCTCACGGATTTGAGATTTATCTTTCACTATTGTTTCATTTTATCCCTCATGATCGTTAATTTGTTGTGTTATCACAACAATTGGCATCAGAGTCGTTCGAATCCATTCAATTTCACCCAAAAATTTTTCCAATGACTCTTAAAGATGTCAATGATAAAGTGACAGCCAACACTGCTGCCATCGCCCAATTACAAACCAATTTTACTAGTTTTTCTTCCGATCTGACTTCTAAATTTGATCCAATTATGAAAAAGCTCGATTCACTGCCAGAACCGGCTAGTACTTCACACTCAACAAGTCAGGGGGATAACCGATCTTCACATCATATTCTAAATCACTTTCAGCCTAATCGTTTACCTAAACTTGATTTTCCAAGGTTTGATGGAGAGAATCCTAGGGCTTGGATACAAAAAAGTGAGAGATACTTTGAGCTCAATGATATTGAAGACCATAAGAAAGTGAATATTGCTGCAATATACCTTGAGGGTAAGGCCGAAACTTGGTTTTTAAATTTTCAAGTTAATAGACATAGAATTACTTGGCAAGATTTAGCTATTCATCTGTGTGCTAGATTTGAAAATCCTGTTGAAGAAAATTTTGTTGGAAGTTTTAATAAATTGGTGCAATCTTCTTCTGTGGATGATTATTATGAAGAGTTTGAAATGCTTAAAGCATTGATGTTGAAAATGAATCCTACCCTTAGTGAAGAATACTTCATTATAAGTTTTATCAGTGGCTTGAAGGATGAGATTGGTAAGTCTGTCTCTATGTTTCACCCAAAGACCTTGGCAGATGCATTTTCCTTAGCCAGACTACAGGAACAAAAGCTTACTCTCATCACAGCTATTACTAAACCAATTACCATGTCATTCAACAACTCCTTCCACTCTAACAGACAGTCTTCCTATAACAACTTTCCACCAAAACTCATTTTGACTTCTCCAAAATCTGCACCAATCACTCCCAGATCCTCCTTTACTATTCCAACAAAATCAAACCCAACATCTCCTCTAATCAAGAGACTCACACCTGAGGAGATGAATAAAAGAAGAGCACAAGGCTTATGCTACAACTGTGATGAGGTGTATAAGACAGGGCACTTTTGCAAAGGCAAACAGAAGATTTTCATGCTTCATATGGATAATGCTGATTCTCCAGACACTGAAGAAGAGGAAGACATTTTTGAGGAAACTACTGAATCTCCAATTCAGTCTGATGTTGAAATTTCCTTACACGCCCTTACAGGCAATGTTACTGGTAACACCATCAGAATTCCTGGTATTCTCAAGGGCCAAACTGTTTCCATTTTAATTGACTCTGGAAGCACAACTAGTTTTATTGATAGTGCTTTAGCAAGTTCACTACAATGCCATGTTGAATCAACTGCTCCAATGGTGGTCACAGTTGCAAATGGGGAGAAAACTTTCAGTTCTGGTATTTGCCCACAAACTACTTGGACCATGCAGAACAACACATTTACGGAAAATCTCAGAGTCTTACCTTTGGGTGGTTGTGACATTGTGCTTGGGGCAGACTGGCTCAGAACTTTAGGTGATGCTCTTTTTAACTTCTCCAAGCTGTGTCTTTCTTTCAAATACCAGAATAATAAAATTACACTCAAGGGTACCACACCAAAGTTTTCATTGTCCATGATGACTAGTGATGATGTCAATAAAATTTTGACAACTAATTCTCATGGCTTAGTGGGTCACTTATTCTCCATCTCCACCTCTTCTCCACCCATCCCAACACCTCCTGAAATCATCCCTTTACTTCAATAGTTTGATGATATTTTTGCAGAGCCAAATCAACTACCTCCTCAAAGGAGTTTAGATCACAAAATTCCACTACAACCAAACTCAGTCCCTGTGAACCAAAGAGCTTATAGATGCCCTTATATTAAGAAAGATGTAGTTGAACATCTTGTCAAGGATATGCTCACCACAAGCATTATCCAACCTAGCTAGCCCTTTTGCATCACCCATCCTTCTAGTTAAGAAGAAGGACAACACCTGGCTATTTTGTGTTGACTATAGAAAACTTAACAGCATTACTGTCAAAGACAAATTTCCCATACCCATTATTGAGGAGTTATTGGATGAATTAAATAGAGCTACTATCTTCACCAGAATTGACTTGAGGGCTGGCTATCATCAAATCAGAATGCACCTCTAAGACATCTTCAAAACAGCTTTCAGGACACATTAGGGCCATTATGAGTTTAAGGTAATGCCATTTGGCCTCACTAATGCTCCAGCTACATTTCAAGCTTTAATGAATGAGGTTTTTCAACCTGCCTTGCGCAAATTTATTCTGGTCTTTTTCGATGATATCTTGATCTACAACAAGAATATGTCTGACCATATGGAGCATCTTAAGTTCACCTTCTCATTACTCAGACAACATAAGTTGTATGCAAAGATCTCCAAATGCTGTTTTGGACAACACTCCTTGGAATATTTGAGCCACATCATCACAGCTGCAGGTGTTTGTGCTGACCCTAGTAAAATTTCTTGTATGCAATCTTGGCCAACTCCCTCCACTCTAAAAGAATTAAGAGGATTTCTTGGCCTTACTGGCTACTACAGGAAATTTGTCAAGAATTATGGGGCCATTAGTAGACCTCTCACTGACCTCCTCAAGAAGAACTCTTTTCTATGGAGCCAATATACTACTAATGCTTTTGAGAACCTCAAACTTGCAATGAGTAACACTCCTGTACTAGCTATACCTAATTTTACAAAGCCCTTTGTGGTTGAGAGTGATGCTAGTGATGCTTGCATTGGAGAAGTTTTAATCCAAGAAGGAAGACCACTGGCTTACTTCAGCAACCCACTTGGCCCCAAAGCTGCAACTATGTCAACTTATGAAAAGGAGCTTCTTGATATAGTCCTAGCTGTGAAAAGATGGAGGCAATATTTACAAGGAACTAAATTTACTATCAAGACTGATCATCAAAGCCTCAAATACATGTTGGACCAAAAGATCACCACAACTTTCCAACAAAAATGGTTGATCAAACTCTTGGGCTTTGACTATGTTATCCAGTACAAGAAGGGAACTGAGAATACTGTTGTTGATGCTCTTTCTAGAAGACCTTCAGATATTGATGTTTGCCACTCCCTCACAACTTCTATTCCAAACTGGGTCTAAGATGTCACCAACATCTACAACAATGACTCCAAGGCCAACCAACTGATATCTCAACTTCTTCAAAACCCTGACAGTGCTCCAAACTACACATACACTGAAGGAATTTTGAGGTACAAATATAAACTCTATATTGGAACTGGGGCAATGTCAGACAATCATTATTAGAATCTCTACATGCTTCTGCAATTGGTGGCCATTCTAGATTTCAAGCAACCTCTGTCAGAGCTAGAAACTATTTTTATTGGAAAGGCATGCACAAAGATATAGTATTATTTGTCTCTCACTGTGATGTATGCCAGAGAAATAAGAGGGACACAACCAATTTTGTAGGACTCCTTCAACCCCTTCCAATTCCAGATCAACCATGGCATCATATCACCATGGATTTCATTGAGGGGTTACCTGTCAGCAATGAAAAAGGTTTGATTTTGGTCATTGTAGACAGACTAACCAAGTATGCTCATTTCTTGGCTCTCCAGCACCCTTACACAGCAGCTTTAGTTGCTCATGCCTTCCTCAATGAAGTGTTCAGGTTACATGGTTTTCCTTCCTCCATTGTCTCTAACAGAGACAAGGTTTTCACCAGCAATTTTTGGCAAGACATGTTTAAGGCCTTGGGCACAAATCTCAACTTGAGCAGTGCTTATCACCCCCAAACAGATGGCCAAACTGAGAGGGTCAATGCTTGTTTGGAAACCTACTTGAGATGCCTCACTGGTCATAAACCTGGAAAATGGAGTCAATGGTTAGCTCTCGCAGAATGGTGGTACAATACAAGTTTCCATACTAGCTTAAAGATGTCTCCCTTTCAAGCACTGTATGGGTATGTGTCTCCTCACCTTGCATTTCCTTCTTATGTAACCACCTTTGTTGATGCTGTTGAAACCTACTTGAAAGAAAGAAAATCCCTCTTGGATATTCTTAAAGAATCACTCCACACAACTCAATCCAGAATGAAGTTTTATACAGATCAGTCTAGAAAAGACAGATCTTTTGAAGTGGGTGACCTAGTGTACCTCAAACTACAACCATACATGCAAGCATCTTTATCACTGAGAAAGAATTTCAAATTATCCTCAAAATTTTATGGACCCTTTCCAGTGTTGCAGAGGGTGGGTACAATGTCCTACAGATTACAACTTCCCTCCCAGGCACGCATACACCCAGTCTTTCATGTCTCCCAACTCAAGAAACACATTGGGCTCAAACACAATCCAATTCCATATTTACCGGTGGTGGATCATGAGGGTGAGATCATAATGCTGTCTGAAAAGATTCTACAAACACGACAAGTTCAACAGGGTACCAAAATGGTCAAGCAAGTTCTTCTGCAATGGACGAACTCATCTCCAGAAGATGCCACATGGGAAGCTCTATCTGAGATTAAAGCACACTACCCAAAATTCATCCTTGAGGACAAGGATTCTTTTGAGGGGGAGGAAATATCACAGTGTAACAGTTAAGGGGTATCACTTGTGGGCTGCTATTAGTAATTGTATGGGTGTAGTTAGTTAATTTTGTGTGTTATCTAATTGACCGTTGGATGCAGCCGCGTGTCCCCCATCCGTTGGGCAGGAATAGGGTTACTGATTGGATATTTAGTGTGTAAGATAGTTTTGTTTTCTCTCATCTGAAATTAATGAAACTAATAACTATTTAGCTACGTTCATCTTGAACCAGATTTGGCTCAATCCTCACGGATTTGAGATTTATCTTTCACTATTATTTCATTTTATCCCTCCTGATCGTTAATTTGTTGTGTTATCACAATAGCCGAACCTGAATTCCGGCATGCTCGATATAAATCTTTCCATGCCGGTAGTCAAGTGAAAAAAAAAATCAAGTTTCTGGATACTTTTCATCATGTTCCGGCATACAAATTTAAGCAAAAACCATGCCGGAAGTGACTGATAAAAACCAGAAAAAATAGGTTTTGAACATCAAAACCTGAAAAAATTTGTAACGAGACAAAGGTAGCCCCCCCCGAACCCCCCCCGGATAGTGGCAAACAAATTTTGAAAATTTTCGACAATGCCGGCATGGGTTTTTTGTTGAATAACATGCCGGCACCGAGCTTTTTCATCTGCAACAATGGTGGATTCAAAGAAAAAAAAATCAAATTTTCAACCTCTTAACATCAATTCTCTCATCACAATCATCTTCCATTTTCAAAATAAAAATTCCACTCAATTTTTTTTCCCCTCCATCTACTCCTCACTCACACAAATTAAAATAAAAAATCAAACTAATCTATCCCCCAAATACTTAAGAATTTACTAATTAAAATTAATTACTAATTAGGATTAGTGAGGGCTAGATTAGGAATTAAAAAAATAATTACATAGGGGGTAACCCAGAATTGTTATTGGGACACCGTTTTTGTCCTGTAGCTATATCCCCCAATTAATAAATGTATCCCCCAATTGCGCGTTCTTTATTTTGGGTGTCATCGCATTTATCATTCACTTCGTCACCAATCATTCATTTCGTCACCAATCCAAAGTGTTTTTATCATTCATTTCATCACTAATCAAAGGATCATTCAAAGTGTTAAATTTTTCTAAATTTAAGTTGAAAGTAACATTTTATTTTTTTGAACCATGAAAACATTATTAGTGTTAAGCGATAATTACACGAGGGTAAGTGATATCAATGAGTCATCCATTACCATTTGATTGATGCATGGTGGGATTGTATGGACCCAAAATAAAGTTGTAAGGTTATCCAATTGGTTGTTGTCCAACGCCAGATAGGCAAGTCTGTCCGTCGCTCGATTGTCTTCCATGTAGTTGTGGTTGAATGTGCAGTAGGTGATCTGGATCATGATTTGTTTTCTTTTATAGATTATTCATGATATGTACCAAGTCAGATCGGTGTCTGAAGAGGATTCTAAGAAGTTTTTCTAAATCGGTTTCGAATTGAACCTTTGGTCAGCTTCGTTCTTTTGTTGTCCTGGACGTTATGCGCATTGCCCATGACTCAGTTATGAGTGCGATAGTGATTCCTAACGGTTGTGCTACGGCTACCAAGGTGTCGGTAAAAACATCCATGAAAATGAAACCTGCTCTATCTATTCCGGGGTGTCCTCGCGTTGTACCGTCGTTGTTGATCTTGATCCAGTCTACATTAGATTTGAGACAGCCTTGTTTGTACCATGAGTAAAAATGCCACATATTGGTCCAGAACATTGTTTTGGGCCACTATTCAGCTACCACCAGCCTACCCACTGAAATAGCTACCAGCTAATCCAGGGCTCCATGAAGTCAATGCCCGGTCAAGGGTCAAAGTCAACCATAAGTCAAATGTCGAGGCCATGTTGTCGATTATGTTTCCATGCAGTTTCCATCCATGTTGTCGATGATGATGCCATGCAGTTTCCGCCCATGTTTCCAGCGGTGTTGCTAACCAGTTTCCAGCCAAGTTGCCAGCGATGCTGCCAACTAACATCTGGCCAAATTTCCAGTCGCGCTTCTATTCAGTTTCCAGTTAAGTACTATGTCGTACTGCCATCCAGTCTTTACCCATGCTGTCAGCTAGCATCCATCCGTAATGCCAGGCCGCTATGTCAGTCAAGCAAGTCTACCAACAGGGCATATTAATGTCAGGAGGCATGCAGGGCAAGTCAATAGGCATGCAAGGAAGTTTCATGCAGAATTAATATAGGAGGACAATTTCATGCAGATTTAATGCACGGAAGTTTATGGCCAGGAGGCATGCAGGGAAATTTAATAAAGTTTATGACTAGGAGGCAATTAGGGGAAGACCCTAATTCACATTTATATAAATAAACGGAATTACAATCCCAAAATGGAGGCTAGAGAATACAGAAAACCTCAAAAAAGGTATCAGAAATGATTGTAACACATACTTGAATAAAAATATCTCTCCCTACGAGGATTCGTCCGTGGATGTAGGCAACCATACCGAACCACGTAAAATTCGTGTGTCTGTCATTCTTGATTATTTCATGTTTTTAACCCTGTTTTCCTCATCATCACCAAAATCATCGTGTTTAGTGCCTAGAAATATTTCTGGGTACAAACAAGCCTGCCAAGATTATTGTAGACGTTTGTGTTCCATTTCTTGGGTTTGCTAGAGCAGGTATTCCAGGTAGCACCGGGGGGAGGGGGGGGGGGGTTCTCTTGTGCCTCAATCTCTTTTTGAAGACTGAGATCCATCTGGGTAATGTGACCTGGATTTGATTTCCTTTGTTGATAAATAAAATCATTAATAGCTATAAGGACCAGAAAAGAAAAAAGAAGGCTGTTTTGACATAATGATAATTTTTTTGTTGTAAAATTTGTGAGATTGTGATCTGGGTGTTTGGAAAGTTGGGAAGTTTTTGGGTTATGGTTGAATGAGTAAGGAGTCTTGTGAACAGAATGTTTCATGCGCCTACAACCACTTGACAATAGAGGAGAATGTGACCATTGGATTTTAGATCTAAGTTGCATTGCGGTCATATGATGGTATCGGTGAGGTGGATATGGTTTAGAATGGAGAAGGTCGGGAAGCCTTAGTTGATTGTTTACCATAAGAAAAAAAGTAATTTTGGAGGGCATGGGAGTGTCCAAATAAACTTAGTTGGTGGCAAAGGGTTTTAGCTAGGGCTGTCAATGGGTCCGGGTCCTCCCGGGTATCATTGGACCCGGACCCTACTTATAAAAGTCGGGTCCATTTCCTAAATTAGTGGACCCAGAACCGGACCCGTTTAAAACCCCGGGTACCCGTTGGGTATTAATAAAACATACATAAAAGTTCAAAAACTTGATATATTTGTCCTTTTTTGCTTGAATCAAACTAATTTTTATAAAAATTTGTTATTATTTCTTCACTAAAGTACTAAATAAAGACTAAATGTAAGAAAACAAAATGAAAAATGAAAAAAAATTCAAATTCAGATTCAAACTAGCAAAGATATTTAACGTTTGGTACCCAATATTTGAAATATTAGCTGTTGGTACCTGGACCAGCCGTTGACTGTCAAGTTAAACTGGTTGACTAATAATTATTTAGTTTTTCTAATTATCATTTTAATAAAATATGATTTCACCCTAAAATAAAAAAATAAATTCTTCCTTAACATTTACAGATCTCGGCGATGAAGGACATCACCACCACTAGCTCACTCCTTCGCTTATTGCCGAAACTATAAAAAGTGTTCTTACATACCGATTCAAAATTCCAAGAAGAAGTTGCAGTTATTAAAGCTTAACTCTTTGTTAGTGAAAACATGGATTAGTATATGATTTCGAGGAATCTGTAATTTTTCAAACCCTAATACGTTTTTACTTTTGGATGCCCAAAATAAACCCAATACGGCAATACTCATATTCTTCGACCATACTTCATTGTCATACTTCCAAGTTGAGAAAATGAATTTTCTTTCACAACTCATTCTTTCCCTTCAATGGCAGTAAGAACATATCTCCCATGTTTTCTTCTCGTTTCATCAAAGCATCCAATAGCTCGAGCTCCACCTTCTTTGTCTCATTATCGTTGGCTGCAAACTCGGGCCTAATAATCTTTCTCCATCATCAATCATGGCAGCAAAGACCAACTCGAGCACCACTTCCTTACTGACATTAATGGAAGAAACACCACTATCAATCTCTATTGAATTTTACTTTCTACCCACGTCTTCAAATAGCCTTAGCAGCCCATTAATTCAATCGAATTCGAGTTTCTCTGAAATCAATCTAACCACCATCAAGATGATGATCATCGGAAGTCAGAAGAAGAAGATGGTGCCATGATGGTGACCCCAAATAGAAGTATCTGGTACCAAATTACAATCACCAACACATATATGAGAAACCCATTTCAAAACTTACATCAGATCCAAAATACACGATACTGAGGAAGAGACGCAGATGGGTACTTCATAGGGGAAAAAAAACGAAGGAAGGAAATAAGGAAGTGGATAAGGGTTACCGATATCATTGTATAATAACTTTTTTTTTAAATTAAAATTACTGAAATTTAATAACTGTTAGGTCAAATTTTAACTTTGACGGTCAACGACTGGTCTAGGTACCAACCGCTAATATTTTAAATATTAGGTACCAAAGCTAGGTGTTGGACATTTGCTTGGTACCAAGCGTTAAATATCCCAATACTTGTAATTTTGCTCAAAAGAGGGATAAAAGAATAAATAACCGGGTACCCGTCGGGTATTACCTGTTCGGACCCATTAATATTCGGGTCCAATCGGGTAATTACCCTTTGGGTCCTAACTTGTTAATGGGTCCAATTTTAGGACCCAGAACCGGACCCTATTCGCCCGGTTCCGGTTTCGGGTAATGGGTACCCATTGACAACCCTAGTTTTAGCAGGAATGATCCGACAAGTTGATTAAGTCGTGATATCCACATGTTATGGTTGTTGACACCCCAATTTCGCACCTTCCATAGAAAAATATCAGTCTTACACATTCGAAGCAGAATACAAGAGAAATTCTTTGTGGAACAATTGAGGATTTCCATATCCTTTAAATCAAGCCCACAAACACTACCCAATCAAGCCCACAAGCATTACCCAATCAAGCCCACAAGCACTACCCAATTACCCATTTTATTACCCTTTACCTATTTTCATGACCCATGAGAAATAATCCTTCTCAAATCTCATAATTCTTTCTCACAAATGAAAAGAATTCTCCTCTACATCATTACCACCATTCCACATTTCCATTACCCAATAAAATAAATCTTTTCTTATTTTCATGTCCCCCACTACCTAAAAAAGCAAGAAAATATCATTCTCAAATCCCACTAAAAACCATCTTTTTTTCTAAAAAATAAACATCTCTCATCCCATTATCCCATGGACCAATTTCAAACACATCACATGCACCTTACATCCTCATTTTCCATCCGTTGTATTCCTTTCAAGGAATTTGAAAAATAAAAAAAGTAAATAAAAGGGAAAGGGAAAAGAAAAAGAAAAAGAAAAAGAAAAAGAGGAAAAGTAAATCAATCCCAATATCCTTTGTCCCCTACTATTCTTTTCACCATTTCATCATTTACTCCACCCACTCCCTACCTTTCTTCAACTCTATAAGTCATGCCTTACAACCAAGGAAACATCAAGAAAAACCAAGGGAATTACACAACCAACTATCTCATAAAAATCTGATTCTACAACAAAGAATCACAACCAATTACACCAAAGAAAATATTCTTATTCTCCTCATGCAAACACAATCAAAAATCTAGGTTTCCACCCAAACCAAGAAGAATTATTGTCTCTCAAATAGAAAATATTTCTTCTCACATGTTCCAAGTCTCCATGTACTTTGTCATTTAATCAAAGAGAAATCAAATTTATTTCCTACATAATAGTTATTATTGTCTTATGCATTTATATTTTATTTAGAGAAAACCCAGAATAAAATAGGAATATTAAATCAAGTATTGTCTTTAAGATTTTAAAAGATTAGCATTAAATTTCTAGTAGTTTAACTACTTTCAGCATACTTAACCAAAAAAAAAAAAGGAAGAGTATAAGAATCTTTGAAGCGAATACCCCGTCTAAGGTATATTGATCAAATTTATTTTCGTGGATAAATCAAAATTGTGAGTATAGAGTGGATTTCCCCTCTCACATTCTGATTGTCCATGTCAATTTCTACATAATTTATTTGTAATGAGATGTTTCGTAGTATAATCTAATTAATTCATATCGTGGAGCGGTGTCCCCTCTCATATCACGACCCCACATCTTATACTAATATAAAGAAAATAGGTAATTGTTTGGTGAAGCATTATTTTGGTGAAGCCTTTTCACATGACAACAATACCCCCAATAAATAAGCTTTTAATCAATGTTTGTATATTCACAGGAATGCCATTGTTTTAAAAATAGATCAAAAAAATTAAAACTTAGATATCTTTAAAAATACATATCTGATTTTTGTGAAATTAGTATATTTGGAAAGCTCTTTGAATTATCTACATAATGAGTACAAACAAGAATATTAAAAAAAAAATCAGATTTTTTTCTTCATTATTATCAAATTTGGTGTTGTTAAAAGAATCAAATTCAAGCATGTGCATCGCACATAGGGTATTACTAGTATGAATAAATAACTTATCTAATTACTAGTTAAGTTGCAGGTAATTGGTTACTACTCCAAAATTTCTATAAACCTTCAATCGGTAATCCGTCACAGCTTCCAAATTTATGTCACCACTCATGGATATCTAGTTCAAATTTAACCTATTCACATCAATAAATTACAACTTTAGATTCGACATATTAATATTTTCAACATGCTAGAAATTTATCTAGGTTCCCGATACCGTTGAGTAATCATAAGTTGTTTTCTTTCCAGCTATATATATATGTCCAAGAGTCACAAGTGTGTATAGAACATTTTAAAGAAAAGCTGTAAATATTATCCCCATTTAATCATGAAGTATAGGCCAATCATATGATTGGGCTGCTGATGGGTGCCTGACACCTTCCCATCCCGTACTAGAATCTCCTTACCCCGAATTCTCCGATAGCAGACCATAAATATGAAAGTCACAACTAGGTTTGGTTTTTACAAAAGAATTCAAACTAGTTAAAGGGTCCTGACTCCCCTTAGTCAGGTGGCGACTTCAAAACATCTTCTCTTTCTTTGCAGAGTTAGATCTCTTACTAACGAACTAGTAAGAAATATATATGTCCGACCTTGTGCAGTAAACATCCATGAACGGATGAGCACATAGACATCACCCCCATAATAATCAGGGATCGTAAAAGTCCGTTTCTCAACCCGTGCTTGACCTCGATTTCTACAGTGGCGACTTCACTGGGGACTTTTTATAAGAGGTTTGACTTGAAAAATGATTAATGGGAAATTTTATAATCTTTTCTTTATTATGTAATAATATTCACTTATTAAGATTTTGTGAGTGAAGGTACTCATCCAAGCGTAAGCAACCATAACGCGAAGGGGAGCTTATACTCGTAGCTGGCATCGGAGAAGAGGGGGAAGATTGGTCAAGATGGATACTTCGCAATCTTGGAAAGGGGAAACCAGCAATCCTGACATCCTCACCTCAAAGATAAAAAAAATCATTGAAGAAAAACTCGCAAATTTATTTAAGAAGCTGCAAGATGAGGCCAGAAAACAATGTGAACAACGGAAAAGGTTCTGATTCTCATCAACAAACAAATGGTCCTGGACCAGAAGACAATCCTCCACCAAAAGAGCAAAACAAAAATTGGGAATCCGGAAATACAGGCGACGATAACGAAATCCCAACACCAAGTAAAGAGAACTTGGAATTCGAACATTTCAAATAACAAGTAACAAAGAGGTTGTCATCCATTGAAGACAACACCGGCATCGAGAGAAAAGTGTGGTACACTCCAGCAAAAGGAAAACTCCCTGAAGGTTTCAGATTCCCTAAAATGGCGAAGTATGAGGGTCGCGGCCCTCCAGCGTCTCACATCAACATGTACCTCAATTATCTAAAGCCTCAAGTGTTAACAGATGATTGGTTGTTAAACTTATTCCACCAGGGCCTTACTGGGCTAGCTCTTGATTGGTATCAACATGTGGAAAAATATAAAATATCCACATGGCTAACCATGATCAAATCATTTGTCGAACACTTTACCAAAAATATAGATCATACAATCGCCTTCCTACAGCTCGAGTCCCTCCGACAAGGGGCTTATGAAGGGTTCATCGTCTGGATGAGTCCATGGGACAAAAAAGTGTTCGAAATGTTCTAACGTCCCTCTGGAAAAAAAAATCCATGTTTTACAGGGTGCCCCTCAGCATGTCCGCACCCATGAATCTTGTTGCTTTTCGAAGAAAATGAGCCAGCATCGAGGATGCTATGAGAGATGGTGCATACTCTGGATTCCTCACAGGGCAAACCTCAACAAAAAAGAAGGAATTCAATTATGTCAACCCAACTCCTTCCAGACCCACCTACATCAAGGATGTAATAAAAGAACCAATGACATGGACACTTCGGCAAGACAAAGGTCAGCAGTATGTCGAAAAAAGGTAGAGCAGAAATCGGGTGTTCTCTGAACTGGACAGAGAAATCAGCGACTTCCTTCTTGCACTAGTTAAAGAGAAACTGATCCAAATTTGGGATCCTAAACTCGTACCTAACCATAAACCTCGGGGTTATGACGAATCAAAGATATACAATTACCATCAAATCGCAGGGCATGATACCAACTCATGTTATGTCCATAAGCATCTTATCTAAGATTTACTGGACGATGGTAAGATAGTCATCGAGGGGGCGTCAAAGCAACCCAATATCCAGCAAAACCCCCTTCCGGCACATCCGGGGAATCAAGTAGTCAACTTCATCGAAGTCGACGACACTGAAGTACGTCGGACACTCCCAGAAGAATTTCCAATCGAAACGAAGAAAGATGTTAGATTCGTTGCCGAGAACAACGAAGAAGCATCAAAAATCACATCAGTCGTCAACATCTGTAAAGTAAAAACAAAACCATTGTTCACTGTCGTAGGAAGCGAGAAAGTCATATACTCAGAACAAATGCCGGAAAAATGTGAAGAAGTACAGCACCAAACAAGGGGAGGGAGACAGTTCAAGCATCCAAATATGCGATCCGAAAATATAGGTGTTCCGGCAAGGGGCAATCCAGTTCGAATCCGGACCAGCAATCTAGAAGAAACGATAAAAGAGGATAACATACTCATCGAGCAGTTGCGAAGAACAAAGGCAGACATCTCCATTTGGAGACTTCTAGAAGCATCGACAAGTCATCGTCAAGCCCTACAAGAGGCACTAAGCTTGATGCAGTTTCCCTTGGGAATCAATCCTGGAGATCTAGTGTACCTGATCGACCAAGCTGCAAGACTTGGTGCCATTACATTCACAGACGATGACCTACCACCATAAGGAATAGATCACAACAAAGGACTCTACATCACCATAGGATGGGAAAACATGGTTATACCGTCGGTCTTCATGGACAACGGTGCAGGTGTCAACATATGCACCCTAAAAGCAACAAAAAAGATCAGGATTGACCTCAGTTGTGTAACCAAAAGCAACAAATCAACTTTAACGGTCATAGGTTTCGATAACGGTGAGCAAATAGGAATTGGGGAGATCACGCTCGAAATATGGGTCGGACCTATGAAAACCAAGGCTACCTTCCTCCTCATGGATATCTTGGCAAGTTTCAACATACTTCTGAGACGTCCATGGATGCATAAAAATAGAATTGGTGCATCCTCCCTTCACCAGAAAGCCAGATTCTGGATGGAAAATGAATTAATTACTATACATGCAGATAATGGGGAGGACGAAATAAGGGCTCATCAAGCTTCCATAAATATGGTCCTGGTGATTGAAAATTATACTGCAGAGATCCAATATGAGAGTACAGCTGAAGTAGCAAGTCAACGTGCACGTACGGACCAGCTCAAATACCGGAATCAAAATGTTCCGAAAATGCTACAGAAAATAAAGTTATTTCCGGGAATGGGGCTGGGACTCCGACAACAAGGGACCACATAACCAATAACAATACCTGGGAGAAAGGCATTTGATACGGCAGGCCTGAGATATCATTCAACCTATCAAAATACCACAGCATTCGGGAAAAGGTGAGAAGATCAAGGAATTGATTGGAGCCATCAACCACCCTTCCAAAAGTGGTTCATCCGTAAGGGAGGAGAAAAGGTTTCATCACCAAGCACACTAGCAAAGATTACACATGTGGTAACAAGAAGAAATTCTGACCAAGGAAAATAAACATAGGAACCAAAGTTTGTATGGTATTCACGAAGAGGACTTGAAATAATACTTCAGCAAAAACTTAACTAGGAGTGCGTCAGTATGGTATTCAACCAAAGTCCGCGTTCGGCAAGCAGCGTGGACAGAAACGATCAATGCTTTCATTGAGTATTTCTCAAACATTAGACCACAGGTGATTAATCAAAACCTGGAACAATACCTCGAAGAACAAAGGGAGAGGTTAAGGGGGACCAACGCCAGAATGAGGAAGTAATCATCTGATGAAAGCGTCTTCATGATAATTCCCAACGAAACAGCAGAGGACGTCGGAACTTTTTCTGACGCCAAAAACAAAAACGACCTTGTAAGAATGGATGATAAGGGTCCACAAATGATGAAGGATGAACCTCAAGAATCCTCATGGGCACTGGAAGACGGTATTTGTATGTTTAATGCACCATTAAATTTAAAAAATCCAAAAAAATCAGAAAAAACATGAAAAAAAAAAAGGGAAAGTGTGATTTTAGAGTGTGAAAACCAATATGATGTCTTGGATTTGGAGGATGACATTGCAGGAAATTTTGAATATGAGGATGAAGAAATGATAACCTGCATAAAAGATGTTCAGGAAGAGATCCAAATCAGCGTCGAAAAACATGAAAAAGAGCCAGAATTCATGGAAGAAGAAATAATCAACTTGAGAACGGAAGAAAAACCGCGAAAGGTGAATATCAGGATAATATTATCCGTTGAAGAAATGAAGGAGATGATCGAGCTACTCACTGAGTTCGAAGACATCTTTGCCTGGTCTTACGAAGACATGCCTGGGTTGGACACTGACTTGGTGGTCTATCGTTAGCCGACTTATCCTCATGTAAAGCCAGTCAAACAAAAACTCGGGAGACTAAGGTCAGAATGGACCTTAAAAGTCAAAGAATAAGTGGAGAAGCATCTCAACGTAGGCTTTCTCAAAGCAGTCACTTATACCGAATGGCTGGCTAACATTATACTCGTTCCGAAGAAAGACGGAAAGGTGAGGATGTGCATCGATTACCGCAGCTTAAACAAAGCAATCCCAAAAGATGACTTCCTGTTACCACATATTGATATCTTGGTCAACAACTCCTCTGGGCAAGGAAGCCTTTCATTCATGGATGGTTTCTCCGGATATAATCAAATCAGAATGGCAGAAGAAGATATGATCAAAACATCCTTCATCACTCCATGGGGAATATTTTGTTACGTAGTTATGCCTTTCGGATTGAATAATGCTGGATCCACATACCAACGAGCCATGACGACTATCTTCCATGATATGATGCACAAAGAGCTAGAGATTTATGTAGATGACATGGTGGAAAAATTTGCGCATAGTAAGGATCATGTAAATGTTCTGAGAAAGGTATTCCAACGTCTTCGAAAATTTCAACTTAAGCTCAACCCCAACAAGTGTTTGTTCGGCGCCAAGTCCGGGAGATTGCTAGGTTTTATTGTTAGCAACAGAGGGATTGAATGCGACCCATCAAAGGCTAAGGCTATCATCGAGATGTCTCCACCAAGAACGGAGAAGAAAATCAGAGGATTTTTGGGTCGACTGCAATACATAAGTCGGTTCATAAATCAACTCACTCCCATTTGTGATTCAAGTTGCTAAGGAGGAATGTGCCTACAGTATGGAATCTTGAATGTCAAGAAGCTTTTGAAAAGATCCAGAAATATCTGGCTAATCCACCAGTACTTGTTTCCCTTACCACTGGTGTGCCTTTGATTCTATATCTCTCGGTCACCGAAACTTCTATGGGAGCAATGTTGGGACAGTATCATGAAGGAAACGGCAAGGAGAGGGCAATATATTACATTAACAAAACTCTTTCAGGGTACGAGTCAAAATATACCATGTTAGAAAAGACTTGCTTGGCACTCATCTGGGCAACCCAACGTCTTCAAAATTACATGTTGTCTCATAAGATTCAGCTTCTATCAAGGATGGATCCTATCAAATACTTGTTTGAGAAGCCTATATTGTCTGGAAGAACATCAAAATGGCAGTTTTTGCTCTCCGAGTTTGATATTACGTACACCACGCAAAAATATGTTAAAGGAAGAGCAATTTCCGATCATCTGGCATCACATCCTCTCCTCGACAACACTGAGTTGAAGATCGAGTTCCCAGACGAATGGGTGATGCATGCCGATATAGCTGAAGATAGGCCATGGAATATGTACTTTGATGGTGCTCGCAACAAACAAGAAAGTGGTGTAGGGGCACTGCTAAAGTCACCGGAAGGTATCCATACACCTATTATTATCAGGCTATGTTTTTCTTGCTCTAATAATGTTGCAGAATATGAAGCCTGCATAGCTGGACTGAAAGATGCTATTGAAATCAATGTCAAAAGTATCATAGTGTACGGAGATTCACTACTGATCATCAAGCAAATCTAGAAGGAGTAGAAAGTTAATGAGCAGTTATCCCAATATCATACATACCTTAAAGAGATCATAAAACAATTCGATCACGTCGAGTTCCACCACATCTACAGAAACAAAAATTATGGTGCTAATGCTCTTGTTGTTTTAGCTTCTTGGCTTGCAGTCCCCGAAGGAATGACGGTGAAACCCATCGAAATAGGCAAAAGAAATGAACATGCCTTATGTTATGCCATTCAAGTCTCCACTGAACAATTAAACGGCGCTCCCAGGTTTGTTGATATACAACAGTACCTCGAAGATAAGTCCTATCCAGAAGATTCAACAAAACAACAAAGGAGATACATTCGAAGGATGGCATGTCAGTACACAATCTTTGCAAATGTTCTGTACAAAGTATCAAGAGATGGAACTTTGTTACGATGTGTGAGCGAACATGAAGCAAGGAAGATCCTGGAGAGAATAATGGTAAGTGTGGTCCTCATATGAACGCACACATGATGAGTAGGAAGATAGCTCACTTGGGATACTACTGGACAAAAATGATGTCAGATTGATGTAACTTCGTCATAAGATGTCACCAATGTCAGATACATGGGAACCTTATGCATGTACCTCCTTCTCAACTTCATACTCTATCATATCCATGGCCTTTTTCCACCTGGGGAATCGATCTCATAGGTAAAATCAATCCATCTTCCAACGGCCACAAGTACATCTTTGTTGCAATTGACTATTTCACCAAGTGGGTGGAGGCCATTTCGACCAGAAGTTTCAAAGTAAAGATGACAGTCGATTTCATACGGAACCACATCATCTGCAGATATGGAGTCCCACATGAAATAATATCAGACAATGGGTCAAACTTTATCGGTGAAGAAACCGAACAACTGCTTCGAAAGTACAAAATTAAGCACCATCTAGCCTCACCGTATCGGCCTCAAACCAACGGAGCGGTAGAAGCAGCCAACAAGACACTCGTCAAGATCCTAAAGAAGATGATAGATACATATACAGATTGGAGTGAGAAATTACCATATGCTTTGTAGGCATACAGAACCTCAATTCGCATAGAAACCGGGGCCACACCTTTCTCGCTCACATATGGTATGGAGGCAATGCATCCTATAGATGTGGAAATCCCAACTCTAAGAGTTCTAAAGGAGAGTCAGTTACCTGAAGATGAATGGGTAAAAGTAAGAGTCGAGCAATTAAATCTTATTGATGAAAAAATGCTAAAAGCATCTTGCCATTCTCAAGCATACCAGAACATAATTGGACGCAGTTTCAACAAACATGTGCGACCACGCAATTTCGACGAAGGAGATCTCGTGCTCAAGGAAATTCGTCCAGTCAAGCATACCGACCCAAGGGGAAAATTCAAACCAAAATGGGAAGGTCCGTTCGTTGTCAAAAAAGGATTTTTCAGGGAATGACAGTACAATTGATGGACCTAGATGGAGAAGAACATCCAAGGCCCACGAATGCAGATCAACTCAAGAGGTATTATGCCTAATCAAAGGCAACGTTCTAGCATACCTAATCCCTGCACTTCCTCAAAAGATCAACTGGTTTGTCAGCACTTATGACTTTTATCATCGTTTTCTACTTTATCAACTTGTTTTCAATATAAAAAAAGTTGAGTAATTACAAAAAAAAAATCTAAGGTTTTTTCAAAAAAAAAAATTCTTCTAAGGTTTGGTTTTTTTTAAAAAAAACCTGGGAGTTTGTCAATGATGAAAGGCTTAGGATTGGATATGGTGCTCTGAGAAACCAGATAGGCAACTGAGCCAAACTCTCCAAATCAGTAATTTCAGTATTTTGTAGTTATTAAATTCTGTTTGCAAAAAAAAAAAAAAAACTGGGGTTTGTCAATGATGAAAAGCTTAGGATTGGATATGGTGTTATGAGCAACCAGAAAGGCAACTGAGCCAAACTCTCCAAATTAATAATTTCAGTATTTTGCAGTTATTAAAAGAAAATACTATTTGCAAAAAACAAAAAAACAAAAAAATTGTTGATGATGAAAGCCTTAGGATGATATTGTGTCATGCACATACCAAATAGGCAACTGAGGCAAAGGCTTTTGAGTATTATTTTGAGTCTAATCATATTCTAATCATGCTTTAGTTTTTGTGAACGACGAGTTATCTAAGTTAAGGTCTCTCCACCGGAGTCAGCGATCTGCAAAGTCAGTGTAAGTCAAACCAAAGACAAGAACACCACCAGAAAAAAACATTTCATTCACAAATGAAGGATTTAAAATGATCTTCGTCTACAACGATGAAAGGCATGAACACTCACTCGTCTGAAGGATACATGATCAGATCACAAAAAAAAAAAAAAAACAACAACAACAAGAAACAAGAAACAAGAAACAAAAATGATCTGACGATGAACCAAAGAAGAAGAAATGAAGAACTAATAAAGAAAGGAGATGACTTTATCTGAGTGTGGGCCGAGACCCAACTTCTTCACCATTTCCCATTGATCGAGACCAGTGTGTGATGGTGGTAAAAGTTCCCATATGACACACTTGATTCAGATGGCTTCATCCTAGGCAGATCGTCCATACTTGTCAAAATACATCTAAATCTAAATCTAACTTCAACTTTGAAATCTGGATTTATCATTGTACGTATTTTGAAGCTGCATATGGAACGATCTTGTATCTTTCCCTAAATCATCAGATCTTCATCTCCAAGTCGAACATCAGTATAGATCTCAAGATGTACTAACATCAAGCACAAAAAAAAAAAATTATACGGATCTATACTGAGATTCCACCAAAGGCATCTAACTTCAGTTAACACTACTTCAGAGAGTAAATTATCCATCTTCTCAAACCCTATCTTGCACACTCCACCAGTAAATGATTACTACGACAATAAACCAAACAAGCAAAAAGTAGAAAAACATGAAGACAATGATTAAGAGAATAAAAATCGAAGTCCAGATCCGGCACATACAAGAAGGATCTGATGAAAAGCTAGAGGAAAGATGGTGGAAGAAGAAGAAGAAGCTGGTGGTGGTCGAAAAGGAGAAGAAGAAGTATATAAGGCAGAGAATTAGGGCTCCATCAAACCACCTATTCGGGAATCACCCTAAATAAACCCGATCCGTTGCGGTCACCCATCCAACCCGCTAGCTCATTTTCCCTATTCAAAAAAAAAAAACAAAAACTGGTAAACCTCATGAAGCAGCCGGAGTATGGACAATTATTCAGAAAGAGCTTCGATGCGTGCTTGCTGCTCTAAAGATTCCCTACTAATGGAATCATTCCTCAACATTATCCCATACATCTCATTTACCACTGAATTAAGCTGGTGATTTCATCTATCCATCAGGCGGAGCAAGTATTCTTGAAAAACTTTGGAAACCTATAGAAAGTACAAGTTAAAAGAAGATGTTCTTGTAAATGATCAAAGCAGAGCAGTGATAATGAAGATACCTATGGAACATCTATCGGAAGAGGCAAACCAACAACACCCTCCCGGTCAAAAGAGCCTCCTTTAATACAAATCACATTAGAAGCACCCAAGATAGGTAATCGAATATCCCAAGAAGGAATCAGATGATCAACGTTGAGTACGGGAGCCTGTTGAGTAGGAAGATTGCTTGAAGATCCCATCAATAAAGGACGAGGGGCAGAACCAATGTCCCTCACAATAAGATCCTCATGATGAGCACGAACGCCCGGAGGTGGACCCAAAGAAACATATCTCCAATACGTGTTAAAATCCAAGTCACAATCGATCGAGTCTTCAAATAAGCATTGCGGTTGTCGAGACATGGAGATCATATCACTAAAAGATGCATAAATTAAACATGTATCCCGAGGAGGGGGAAAGAGAGGTGTGGCATTCCGTTGACCTATTTTATTCCCAAACCTATCACCAAGATACCAGGCACAATAATCTGGGCCTCGTAACAAGTAACGAAGCATGCTAAACGACATGACACGAATAGCTCTGTCATCACGACTGGTCAGATGATTCTTCCAAGGATCCCAGCAAATTTACAACGAAAATGAAGTGAAGACCAAAAAAAACAAAAACAAAAAAGGGGCCTTACTAAGTCAACGGTAGCCTCTTCTAAACAGAAACGATCATGTGTAAGATAATGATTTCGAAAGGCACCTCTCCACCTAGCCATTTGTGGAAACAACTGGCTATTGGAGAAACTGCAATCAAATGGTGGACGACTAGTGGGAAAATACTCATAACACCAGAACTGTTGAAAAGGGGTAAGAAGCAGAGTTAGAAGAAAGCAATGAGGAAATTCAAATGAAATTATCAGGATTAATCCAAGGTGATGAGCACTCACATTCAAGATGGGCCAAAACCCACACAGAACCTTGGTCTCAAGACGAGTCACTCGAGTGAGACTGTTGAAGAGGCAATCCATTGCACAACTTCTCCAGTCATAAAAACCCAACAGGTTAAGATCATTGAAAGTTGTCAGGTAACCCACTTTGACATAGTCATGAGAAGAATTGGTGAAGATATACCCAGCAAAATAAATAAGAAAATCTCTAGTAACTTCAATGACTTTAGGGTCATCTCTCGGAGCGTCATCAGCAAGTTTCATCTCAGGAGTCCAGAAACTTGATCTCAAGTCTGGAATACTGACTGACCAACTTTGGGAAAATGTTCCCACAACGCGGCCCCAACATCTACTGGACATTTACCTCAAGCATGTTGGCACCTAAAGGCACAAGAACTCCAACCCCCACACGGATTCCAGTAATCATGTAGAAATCCTAAGGAGTGATGGTCAACTCGCAGTGTGGAAGATGAAATGAGTTGGTGTCACCCCACCATCGCTCCGCCACAATTATGGCATTATCACAATCCTGATACGAACTCAGGGATTCTATGAAGGCGAACCAACCGACTCGGCGTACAATGTCACGAAAACCTATGCATTTTCTCAACACAGTCCATCACTACATTATGCCAGTGGTCGTTCCACGGACATGTGCCCAAGAATAATCCTGCAAAAGCATATAATAAGGAAGAATCTCGGTAGGAATTACTAGAAGACAAACTTGAAGAACATGAAAAATGGAAACTTCAAACTCAAAAAGCTTACTGGATCATTACGGATCTTTTCCGAAACGTGGTTTTCAACATCAGCCAAAACCCCAACCCTCCGTCTTCTACGTACCGGCGACAAAGGAAAAAGAACAGAGAAAACATCAGAAGGTTTCTCAGATGTCATCTTGAAGGAGAAAACAAAAGGGGTTTATTATGCGAAGGAAGATCAATCATACCAAGTCAAGGCACGACACACCGAATAGTTTTGACCTCAAAACAGAATCTGCAATGGAATGCATAGTGCAAGGCCCGACGCCTCCTAGGAAATCGACAAAGCTTAACCAGGGAAAACCTGGCCAATGTCACAAATTTCTGCATCAATAGTTGAATCACCGTTCATCAACAACAAACAAAGCGTGAAATCGGGTCCACGACTTTTTTCGCCAACCGCGAGCGATTACTCTCAAAGAGGGGCAACTGTTGACACCCCAATTTCGCACCTTCCATAGAAAAATATCAGTCTTACACATTCGAAGCCGAATACAAGAGAAATTCTTTGTGGAACAATTAAGGATGTCCATATCCTTTAAATTAAGCCCAAAAACACTACCCAATCAAGCCCACAAGCACTACCAAATTACCCATTTTATTACCCGGTTACCCATTTATCCATTTTCATGACCCATGAGAAATAATCCTTCTCAAATCCCATAATTCTTTCTCATAAATGAAAAGAATTCTCATGTACATCATTACCACCATTCCACATTTCCATTACCTAATAAAATAAATCTTTTCTTATTTCCATGTCCCCCACTACCTAAAAAAGCAAGAAAATATCCTTCTCAAATTCCACTAAAAACCATCTTTTTTCTAAAAAATAAACCTCTCTCATCCCATTATCCCATGGCCCAATTTAAAACACATCACATGCACCTCACATCCTCATTTTCCATCCGTTGTATTCCTTTCAAGGAATTTGAAAGAAAGAAAAAAACCTAAACAAAAGGGAAAAGAAAAAGGAAAAGAGGAAAAGTAAATCATTCCCAATATCCTTTGTCCCCTACTATTCTTTTCACCATTTCATCATTTCCTCCACCCATTCCCTACCTTTCTTCAACTATATAAGGCATGCCTTGCAACCAATGAAACATCAAGAAAAACCAAGGGAATTACACAACCAACTATCTTATAAAAATCTGATTCTACAACAAAGAATCACAACCAATTAAACCAAAGAAATTATTTTTATTCTCCTCATGCAACACAATCAAAAATCTAGGTTTCCACCCAAACCAAGAAGAATTATTGTCTCTCAAATAGAAAATATTTCTTCTCACATGTTCCAAGTCTCCATGTATTTTGTCATTTAATCAAAGAGAAATCAAATTTCCTTCCTACATAATAGTTATTATTGTCTTCTGCATTTATATTTTATTTAGAGAAAACCCAAAAAAAAAATAGGAATATTAAATCAAGTATTTTCTTTAAGTTCTTAAAAGATTAGCATTAAATTGCTAGTACTTTAACTACATTCAACATACTTAACAAAAAAAAAAGGAATAGTATAAGAATCTTTGAAGCAAATACCCTGTCTAAGGTATATTGATTAAATTTATTTTCGTGGATAAATCAAAATTGTGAGTATATAGTGGATTTCCCCTCTCACATTCTGATTGTCCATGTCAATTTCTACATAATTTATTTGTAATGAGATGTTTCATAGTATAATCTAATTAATTCATATCATGGAGCGGTTTCCCCTCTCATATCACGACCCCACATATGAATAAATAACTTATCTAATTACTGGTTAAGTTGTAGGTTATTTGTTACTGCTCCAAAATTTCTATAAACCTTCAATCGGTAATCCGTGACAGCTTCCAAATTTCTGTCATCACTCATGGATATCTAGTTCAAATTTAACCTATTCACATCAATAAATTACAACTTTAGATTTGGCCTATTAATATTTTCAACATGCTAGGAATTGATCTAGGTTCCTGATATCGTTGAGTAATCATAAGTTGTTTTATTTCCATCTATATATATATTAGTCCAAGAGTCACAAGTGTATATAGAACATTTTAAAGAAAAGCTGTAAATATTATCCCCATTTAATCATGAAGTATAGGCCAATCATATGATTGGTCGGATGATGGGTGCCTAACACCTTCCCATCCCGTACTAGAATCTCCTTACCCCGAATTCTCCGATAGCAGACCATAAATATGAAAGTCACAATTAGGTTTTGGTTTTCCAAAAGAATTCAAACTAGTTAAAGGGTCCTGACTCCCCTTAGTCATGTGGCGACTTCAAAACATCTTCTATTTCTTTGCAGAGTTAGCTCTCTTACTAACGAACTAGTAAGAAATATCTCTGTCCGACCTTGTGCGGTAGGCATCCACGAACGGATGAGCACATAGACATCACCCCCATAATAATTAGGGATCGTAAAATTCCGGTTCTCAACCCGTGCTAGACATCGATTTCTATAATGGTGTACTTTTTAGGTTTGGTGAAAGGATAGATGATTTTATCAAAGGGATTGTTTTGGGGAGGTGGATATTCACGATTCGTTGGATTATGCGGGGTAGCAGGATATATAGTTTATTATGATTACAGGTATGAGTGAAAGGACCAATGAGGTCAGCGACTGTCTAGATTGGATAACATCTTGCTTGGTCCAGTGTGTTAGCGAATTGCGTGATCCAATCTTTTTGAATATGGGTTGTTAATTGATGTGTTATTGAAAGTGATAAAAACTTTGTTTAACTCAGACTTGTGAAGATTGATTTTTAGACTTACAAAGTTGATATTAAGATTATAAAAGAACTGAGACTAAGGATTTCACCATTCTCCAATTTTCATGTGATTTAATCAACATCAATCATGCAACCATATATTCAAGGTGATTTTAATACATTGAAACAAGTAGATTTTTAGAATAACGACTGTTAATTAAAAGTATGGGACATCAAAAACCCTATGCTAAGCATGCACCATCAAAATAAATCACAATTGCTTAACAAAAACATATATTCAATTTCAATTCAAAGCAAATAATCATAAAAAGAATTGCAGAAATGGATTAAATTAAAATTACCACACAAATATTGGAAATGGCCTCCTTTGTAGCCTCAGTAATGGGATTTAGCTCCTCATATTAATCACCTTGTTAGAGCATTGCTCGGTCGAACTCGCAAGTGTTTCTATCTCAAGTTTGTTGTCAAATTTAGTTATCTTGATTTTTAGTCTACAATTAGTTTATTCTCGGATTAGGATAGAAGCATGTAGTTGAGAATCAGACATCACTGTGTTCTACCTTTGAAGTCGAAGATTAATCGAAGCTTTTGGAGATATTATTCAACAAAAGGTAAGTGAAGACTGAACCACCTGTAGTAGTAGGAATTCCTACACTACACCCCTCACAAGAATCCACAATTATCAACACATATTTGAAGATTAAAAATAACACTTTATTAATTAATTCTAAGAAATGTTACAAGAAATGGAATAAATCAAGAATACAACCGCTCACAAGAACTTTCTCTCTCCTCAAAACTTTCTCCAAACTCTAAAATTGATCTCCCCTTTCTGGGTCTAATAGTTCTCTTTATATAGGATAGTTACATAGTGGATGACAACTTAGTTATCCTTTAATTTCGGATCTGACTCGCGATACTCTCGCAGTAGTTTTAATGTTAACCCTCGCAGACGTTTGTAAGCTTCGCAGCATCATCACGCTTTTCTCATGTTTCTGTTATCGTCATCCGCTATGTCATTCTTTCAATCATTTTGTGACACTCGCAGCGTGTTGTTGAAGAGCTCGCAGAACTGTCGCTATGAATCTCGCAAGAGTATTGCTGTGGTGATATTCTTATCCTACATCTCGCCTCTTCTCATGTCTTTTCTGCGAAGGGGAAAAGATCATGAGAAATTGAAATATTTTGAAATGTCGCAGCTTTCTATCTATTCACGTTCTTTTGTCCTGACACGTATCTGCATCCCTCGTCAGATTTATTACACGTATCTTTTTATCCATTCAACTTCTGACACGTCCTTTTCAACCGCTGCTTTCCAACCGTTCACGTCTTTCCTTTGCATTAATTGCGCTTATCTTCTTGAGAATTTTTACCTTTTATATATATCTTCTACACTCTTCACTTTTCTTGTTTTTACTTTCTTCTTCCTTCTCTCTGCAATCTCTCTGCAAATTCACTGTTCTTCCGTAAATTCCACATTCGTTGCTATTGCAACTTTTCTTTTGATCTTCTACTCTTTTCTTCATTCCCATACTTACTAAGAATGGCTCCAGCTGGTCGTAAAAATCTCATCGCCTTTGAGCAACTGCAAAAGAAACTTAAGGGCGAAGGTTTTGCTTTATCTACCATTCCTGATCAAAACCCTAAAGCCGAACTTTTCATTAAATTATTTTCTGATCATCCATATTCTCGCGAGAAGATTATAGTCTCGCTAGGTCAGCTTAAAGCTGGTCTTCCCATTCCTCTTTATGATCCTGAGCTACCTTTATTATATGAAGTACTTTCTTATGCAAGATTCTCACGTGCCATATATCAGTTGAGTGGGGATTGCATTCGTCTGATGTTGGAGTATGCTACTTGCGGTACTGGTAAGAAATCTCTTTATCCTTATACAACGAAGAATCCTAAATTCGCTGATGTTCCAATTATTCCTACGAAGTATACTATAGAGAACTTATTCGCGAATTATGATATAATCCCCATGAGGAAATATAGCACTTGTTGGGGTGTCCGCTTACAAAATAAGGATGACATTGTTGAAGATAAAATTCTCATGATGGATATTGACTGGCATCCGGGTAATAATCAAGGTCCGCGCCATTCTAGTGATGATAAATGGTGTATATTCCCATTATTTCTAGAGGGTCCCTACATCTGCGGTCCTCATGTTTTACCTGCGAATCTCGCAGAGTAACAACCATGGGTGTTCAACTGGCCTGAAATAAATAAAGAGGTACATTATCTCAATCTTTTGAATCAATTATCATTATCATCTTCCTCATGCTTTTATATTCTTGTTGACTACTCCAATTTTTTTCCATATTAACAGGTTAAAAACTAGCTATCAGAAGCTTAGGAAACCCAGTACTTTATCAGCTCTTAAGTTACTCACATATGAAGTAAGAAATATTTATCTATGATTCTTAACAATATATTATTGCCTCTATTTCTTATCTTTATCTGTGTTTGAAGGTTATCGAATAATTAGATCATGTCAAAGTTGTAAGGACCAAGGGTAAAGACAAAGGTGTTGTTCGCAAGGTGAAATATGATGCTTCTCGCAAGGAGAAGTCTGGTGCTCCTCCTTCAAAGAAAAGAAAATCTCAATCTCCTTCTCCTTCAACTCCTCGGTCTATTGAAAGTTCAAGTGACAATACTGATAATGACGATGATGCTGATATCTTTTCCGCGAAGGAATCCTCTCATCCTGAGTCTTCTATGGCTCATATATCCGGCATTTTTGCTAATACTATGCAAGTAATTGGTGATACCCCTCTGACTGATGCTTTCAAGTCTATATATGCCATCTGGGATGCCCCTCTCCTAGAGAATAATGAATCTCTTCGCGGGGTATCAAGATCTATATCTCCAAATTTCTTGCATTCACTTAACAGATTGGTAAATTTCCATACTTACATTTTCCTTCTCTTTATTTTCATTTTGAATTTTATAATTAATTCTTAAAGCTCGATGTGTTATTTCGCAGGCTGGGAAAGCTTATTTTGTTGTTGTCTCAAACTTGGAAAAGAGGCGTGCGGTTCTCGCAAAGAAAAACGCTAATCTTCGCAAAGAGAATGAAGGATAAAAGTATGATTTTGTTAATCTTCGCGAGCAGTTAGAATCTGGATCTGTTGGCCTTCATGAGAAGATCAAACGATTAGAAACTGAACTCTATTCTTCGCAAGATAAGGTTGCTAGTCTCCAAGCTGTGAATGATCAACTTTATGGTAAGAAATTTTTCTCTTTTTATTTTATCCATGTACTCCTTTGTGTTTTCTTATTTAGTTAGTCCTCTTCGCAAATATTTACGGTCTCTCTGATGAAGCTGTATTCCTTCATTCTTTTCCAACTCCAATAGATGGTGATACTCTCCTCAATCGCCTTAATGATTCTTTGAGCAATTTTTTAATGATGAAATTAAATCTCTTTCTATGGATGAACTTAGATCCAAACTTCACCTCTTAAAAATCGAGCATAGATTCAACTTGGGTTTAACCAATAAATTTAAACGCCTTTATATTGATTCAAAAGAGGAAATTAATAGATTAAGAAGCAAGAATAGTGATCTTCTTGATGAGAAAGACCTAATTTCTAAAAATGGTGCTCAAGCTTTAGCAGATTTCCATAAAACTCTTCTCAATATTCAAATTTAAAGAGATAGACTTATATGCGAAAATAGAGATCTTCTTGAGAGGGAGAATCAAATTCGCTCCTGCCTTCTTATTAGCAATGATGACAAATTTGCTTGGGCTGCGAAAATTCATGACAATGCCAAAAATAATTTAGGTGTAGATGTTAGTCTTCAAGATGATCATTCTTCCCTGATTAAAGATATGATCTTGCAAAGAGAATGTTGTTATTCTTGTTTTTCCACTAATCCATTTTGTAGCTTGTTTGTGGGAGAAAACTACTTCTGCAGGTTTAGGTAATTTTGGGTGTGTGTGGATGAGAAGTGAATTTAAACCTTCAATAAATGTGCTGCACGATGAGCACTTTTGATTCTAGAGATAATATGTACAATTCTGGCCTAAACCGAAGACACGGCCGTTTCAGATTTGTTTCGGTCACAGGTGAAGGATGTGAGGTTGATCTTAGGGAGGGAAGCGAAGAAGGTGTTGAGAGTATGAAGGTGAAGGCTATTTGATGACTTGTTAACAGAAGGTTGAGCAGGCTAGCAAATGTTGCTGGCAGGCTCTGGGTGTTGAATACGATGGTATTAACACTCGGTTTTTCCGTGTTGTTGGAAATAAGGAGGAGAACCTATTTATACAATTCGATAAGCCTTCATCACGTCTCTCGTGGGAAAGTGGAGGAAGTGGAGTGATGGAGGAAGTGGAGTTGTGTGTTAGTGTCACACGGTTGCTTGCCCACTTCTCCTATTATCGCTAACCGCCCATGTTTCCCTGACACGATCTTGTGATGGCGTGTTGCACGCTGCACGATGTAAATCTCCAGACCAATACCCCAGTTTGTATCCCCCAGTTGTGACGTGATTAACGTCTCGAGTGAGTCGTGGGACCCACATAATGTAGCAAACGGTGCTAGGTAAAATAATCAAGTTTCTTGTAGGCGCATATTGTATGCATGCGGTGCATTAAATATGCTTAACATGCTTGAAGCCTACACAACCTTGATGAAAAGATTGCAAGTTGAAGTGACTCAACTAGCTATGTTCAGGTGTTGTTCGGAGGTCGCATGAGCGGGACCCACCTTGGCCGGTTATGCCATGGGGAAGTGTGGAGGATGGTGATCACGGTGATACCTTGTTTGCCACCTAACTCCCTTCCTAGGCTATTCATCCAAGCATGCGAACTTGGACGGACGATATTGATGGAGGAATAACCGTTGGATTAGGGTTTGGAAGGCTTGCAAGCCTCCATTTTCACCCTAACGATTTTCAACCTTGGGAGGCGTGCATGAAGTGGACAATCGGTCCAGCAGGTAGGCGGTACGCCACTCTACATGCCCATGCTTGTTGGAAGTCAACCAGAGCAATCTAAGTCGCTTGTTTCAGCCTGCGATGATGGACAACCGAGATTAGAAGGGGGCCTTGCATGCTACCTTTGGGCGCGCAAATCGAGATGGCTAGCTATAACCGTTCGCGACCGATTGGTTGGCCGTGTATCTGGGCCCACATTGGACATGGTAGTATGGTCGGCCAGCTAATCTCGCCTTCCTTTGGCTTCCGTTCGTTTGTCTCAAAGTGGCTGCCTGCGACCACTTGATGCAAACCCTAATTTAGGGTTTCCGACCGGTTACCTACATCCGACCGAATCCGGCATTTGCCGACCTCTTTTGGTGAGGTCGATGGTGCGAGGGGAATGTTGGGACGATGGTGAGCATGTGCGTGCGCGCTACTCGATCCCGCGCGTGATCTAGGCCGTCCAACCATGCCTGCGAAGTTGGACGGATGAGATCTATTTTTGAGTTTGTTTTCAGCAGGTGAGACTAACATGGGTAGTCTTGCATGCGTTCAACGGGGCTAATATAACCCGTCGTCAGGTAGCCTACGGGTGTTTGCATGTCGAACACAAGGCTTTAACCAGGGCATTAATTGTAATGCTGCAAACCTACATAAAATCGGGATGGTTGCTACATGCTCCGCTCTGGGTAGGTTATAATTCTCAGGGATGGTTGCACATGCTCCAATGAATTAATATGGTGATAATATTCACCACATGAAGGCTTTATCCTTTGCAGGACGTCAACTTAGAATTTGGGTTTTACAATTTTAGCCCTGAATAGAATTCCACCATCAATATTAAGTCCCCTTCCTAGCATGCAATGGTTACACTATTGTAGGGTAGGCATGAGATGGTGACATTTTGCACAAAAATAACTAAGGCTAGGGTAAACGTACTTTTACCACATGGGGAGTCCGCTCGTGCCGAATGCCCTATAGCGCTGGTGGAGTTGTTCCCCCTCAACGAATTTTTCTCCGATTTCAGCTAGGTTTCTGAAGCTAGCGCGACTTGGTTGGTGTTGACCCCTTGCCGGCCGGACGTACTCTGAGACAGCTGCTTCTAGGGTTTCCCTTGGCGTGTATATATATGTATGCACAGGAATCCTCTTCTACATCTTGGGATAGAATTTCTTCTCTGCAGAGTTTCATCATGTCAGGCAACAACAAGTCGTCTTCTTTATATCACCCAGGTTCGGCTGTCAAGCGTACCCGTTCTGCATCTCAGTGCGCTTCTGAAACTCGTGACAATCCTCCAGCTCGTGTTCGTAAAGTTAAGAGGGTCATACCGGTTTGTTCTTTTCCCTTTTCTTTTCCGAGTAGTCACCCTTATTTCCTGATCAGGTGAATAATCTTCTCTTTTGCAGAGATGTCTACCTGGAACATGTGTATCAGTCATTGATGACGATGACTTGGATACTCCACTTTCTTCAAATTCAGCTACACCTTCACCGGACGACCTCGAGAATGCTGATATGGGAATTTCATCCTATGAATACCCCAATGCCGGCCTTTTGTTCGATATTGGTATGAAATGCTTGTCTTCTAGCTACAAGACTGTCGGTGGTTTTTTAGTACGAAAGGAGTTCGTCTCCATGTACACAAAGATATGGAGAAAGTATGGCCATATCGCGACCAGGAACGTAATTCGGCATTGCTCGTCTGCTTTGGTTATTGTGGTAAACTACTTGCTTCCCATGATTGTTGAGATGGAAGGTGTCTCTATCCGCAATGTAGCTGAATCAAATCTCGAGAAGTGGGAAAACATGCTCTCTACCTACGATTCCATGGAGTTCAACGTGAGTTGGCTGCGGCAGCGTCTTGACATCATCAAGGTCAATCGAGCTGGTATCCTGATGAATGTAGTTCCTGCTGCGAAGGCTATCTTGGAGGAAGAGAAGGCTCTGGATGCTGAGTCATAAAAGGTGGAGCAGGCGATCCAAAGCTTGAAGTCCCGAACAAAGAGGTACCAGGCAAGGTTGAAGATGATGCTTTCCAGGGATTACAGCCTGTTGGACGACCTCTTCTGAGCTGCGTTGAGAGATTTCCTTCCCTCTTTTTTTTTCTTCTTTTGCACACCATTGAGAGATGCGAGATTTTTTTTGTAGATGGATGGAAAAAAAACTTTTCATTAATTTCTGAATAAATTAACAAGTTAGACATGAAACGAGAATGCATGTATTGTCATGTCGTGGGACAGGTACGGGACAATGATCAGGCGTGATATGTCTTGAGCCATTTTCCATTGATGACCGATTCTAACTTGCCTCCATCCTCCTTAATGATTTTGTAGTATCCAGTATTGTACGCCTTGGTAATCACGTAAGGACCTTCCCATTTTGGAGAGAAATTTGGCGCAGACATGTCTTGTTGGATGTGTTTGGATGTCTTCAAAACTAGGTCTCCTACCTTAAAACTTCGCGGCCTTACATCTTTGTCGTAAGCCCTGGAGACTCTGTTTCTGTACACCTAAGTGTGTTCCTCTGCCTTGATTTTTCTGTGGTCTAGCGTATCCAGCTCAGCAATCCTGCAGTTAGACGCCTCAACTTCGTTCCAGTAGACTCCACTTGTTGCTGCAATCCTGGCTGATGGGATTTTGATTTCTGTCGGGAGAACAACATCAGCCCCGTAAACAAGTGATTATGGAGAAACTCCAATGGAGCTCCTAGGTGTCGTTCGGTATTCCCATAGCACCATCGGTAGTCGTTCATTCCACTCTCTGGGATTGTCATGTACTGTCCGACTGAGAATCCGGATTAATGTTTTGTTGGTGCTCTCAGCCTGCCCATTCTCTTGAGGGTAGTAGATGGTGGAGAAGACTTGTTTAATTCCATATCCTTCAAGCAACTCTCGTACTTGCTTGTTGGCGAAGGGAATGCCGTTATCGGTAATGATATGTTTAGGTACTCCAAAGCGGCAGATGATATGCTCTTTAATGAACGTTGCGATCGTTGCTCATGTGGTTCCACGCAGAGGAATAGCTTCGACCCATTTTGTGAAGTATTCAGTTGCGGTTATAATATATTCATGCTGCTTTGATGATGGCGGGTTGATCTTTCCAACAATATCAAGTCCCCATCTATAGAATGGCAGCGGGCTACTTATCGAATGTAGGGGAGTGGAAGGTGCATGGACGAGGTTCCCGTGAATCTGGCATTTGTGTCAGCTTTGAACGAAGGTAGCTGCATCATCTTCCATGGACGGCCAATAATATTTCTCGTGTATCTGGAGAAACAATTTCTTCTTTCCTTGATGTTCTCCTTCATGCATTTCTTTCAAAATTGTTGAGATTTCTCCTCCAGCCAGGCACCGTAGCAGATCACCTCCAAAGCTTTTCCGGTACAAAATCCCCTCGTGGAACACGAAACGTTTCGCTCTCTGTTTCATTTTGACTGCCTTTTTTTGGTTAGCAGGAACTGTGCCATCACGAAGGTAGTTAACATATGGCTGCCTCCAATCCCCGGTGTGATTTATGTTGAGTACTTTTAGTTGATGAGGTGGTGCCTGGCAGTTTGAGCAAGACTATTGGAGCGCTCGAGACTGTGTCTCCATTTCTGGCCAGTAATAGCCTAAACGTTGGAGGCGTCGATAAAGTGTCACCACCAATGTTTGTCTACAAATATCGTTGTGAACACGGTCAAGCTGCAGCTGTGCTTCTTCCTCTCCGAGACATCTTGATAAGGAACTATCCGGGTTTCGGTGGTATAACATGCCGTGGAGCATAAATAAGTTTTGTAAGGCTTTAAGGCTGACCTTTTCTTGAGAAAGTGAACTGCTACGCTCCTAAATGATCATAGTCCGCCAGTCACAGGTTTCAACATCCTTGCATTGTGATAGCCATGTTGATTCCACTGTCCTTCTTTTCACCGTCAGGGTTTCTTATTTGCCTTCGAACTGTAATTTAGAAGCTAACGTTGCCAGGAAATCATCATGCCTATTGTTGTTGCGGCTGACATGAGTTATAGTTGCGTCAACGAAGTAGTTCAGCAGTCTCTGAGCTTCGGACCGGTACGGAGCTAGAGTTATCTCTTTTAGTGCATATACCCCGTTCATCTGATTAACCAATAATTTGGAATCGCCTCTTATTTCCAAACGTGTGGCTCCCGCCTGCTTGGCTAATAGCAGCCCTATAAGGAAGGCTTCATACTCCGCTGAATTGTTAGTGCATTGAAAATCTAACTTAAAGGAGTGTGAAAAGACTTCGCCAATTGGAGATACTAGGACTATGCCCGCTCCTCCAGTGTTATTGTTGGGAGTAGCGGATCCGTCAAAATATAACAGCCAAGCTTCCTCTTCGATGACATAAATGTCTGGAAACTCTCCAGGCAGGTCTTCATGTAATGTTGTGGTACCTTCTCCAGGGAAAGCTGCTAGTAAATCCGTGACAGCCTGTCCCTTAACAGCTCTGGGCGGATTACACATTAAGTCTAGCTCTGACATTTAAAGGAGCCACTTGGCATCCCTTCCCATTAGAACTGGTTTTGACAGTAAGAACTTCGCAGGGTCTGATTTAGATATGAGTGTTACCTTGTTGGATTGTAGGTAATGCCTGAACTTCTGGATGGAATGTATCAATGCTAGACATGCTTTCTCTGCTCTCGGGTATCTGAGTTCAGCGTCCCTCAATATTCGACTGAAGTAGTATATAGGACGTTCGACTCCCTAATCATCCTCTTGAGCCATAAAGGCTCCAACGGCAGTGTCACTGAAGGCGGTGTAGAGATATAACGGTCTCCCTTGAACAGGAGACTTCATGATGGTTGGAGAGGACAGTATGTGCTGAATTTTCCAAAACGCTTCTTGTTGGACGCTGGTGCAGTTAAAATCCGCTCCTTTCTTCAGCAGGGGGGTGAATGAAGCAACGAGTTGAGCCAGACCAGGTATAAAACATCGAATGTAATTCACCTTTCCCATAAAACTTTGCATTTCCTTCACGGTTCGGGGTGGCGGCATAGTGAGGATGGCTTGAGTTTTAGATGGGTCCACCTTGATTCCCTCAGCAGTTACTTGGAATCCCAGAAACTTTCCAGAGGAGACACCAAAGGCACATTTCAAAGGATTCATCCTCAACTTGTACTCACGGCACCTCTCTAATACTTGTCACAAGACTACTGTGTGTTTTGTCCGGGCTTTCGATTTGACTACTATGTCATCTACGTAATCTTCAACTTGTTTATGCATCATGTCGTGAAAAATTGCTGTCATGGCGCGTTGATATGTCGCGCCGACATTCTTCAAACCGAAAGGCATAACTGTATAGTAAAAATTTCCGAGAGGAGTTCGAAAAGCAGTCTTACTTGCATCACGCTCGTACATCCTTATCTGGTTGTAGCCGCTATATCCATCCATGAAGGAGAACATGCCATGCCCGCCCGTGGAATCTACCAACATGTCGATGTTAGGTAGAGTAAAGTCGTCCTTGGGGCAGCACTTGTTTAAATCTCTGAAATCTACACAGCATCGGATCTGCCCATTCTTTTTCTTTACTGGAACCACGTTAGCCAGCCAGGTTGGATGGCGGATGGGCTTGATGAAGCCGGCAGCTAGCAATTTCTGGATTTCAAATTTAATCTGATCTTCCACCTCATGTCTGAATTGTCTTGGAGACTGTTTGATAGGATTGGATCCAGGCTTGATGTACAGGTGATGAGTAACCAACTTTTCATCCAAACCAGGCATTTCATCATACGTCCATGTGAATATATCTTGGTATTCTTTTAGGAGTTGCACAAGATTTGTCCGCTCCTCCGTGGACAGAGTGGAACTAATGGAAATGGGTCTGGGAGACTCTTCACTTCCAATGTTAATAGTTTCGAGTTCGTCAGTTGTAGAGGTGGTACCGTCTGGCAGCTGTCTGGGGGCGTCCAAAACCTATTCATGTGGGTCTCCGTTTTGACAACATTCTATTGGGCGGAGAGACCGAGCATCAGTCTCTCCTGCTAATTGCTAACAGCGGCGGCGGTAGACAGTATTTCCTTTCTGATCTTGAGTTTCCACAAAGGTTCGTCCTCTCTTGGTAACATGGTTTCCCGCCCCGCTGGGTGAAGGGGATTTCCTCGTCAGCTGGGATGCACCATGTCTAAGTTTTAATGACGCAAGCCGATCCTCCTCCTGGATTGACGCCCACGTGGGAAGTGGGGTACAATGTACTTTGCCTGGCTCTTCCTGCAGATCTTCCTTCGGTTCGAACAATTCTACTCCGCATATGGGTGCGTATGGAGATAACGATGCAGGTATACGAATGACTTCCTTGTTCAACATAGTTTTCAGGCACTGGTGATAGGTTGAAAGAACAATCCTATTCTCGTGGAGCCATGGCCTACCCAGTATCATGTGGTAGTCTGGTTCCTTCTCTATGACTTCGAATTTCACTTTTGATTGAACAGGACCTACGGATAAGTTCAGATTGACATACCCATATGTGTTGGTTTGGTTCCCTTCAAAGTCCGTCATTGTGGTAGACCACCACACAATCTTGTTTGGGTGAACCTTAGCCTCCTTGAGTGTCTTGAGGGTAATCACATTTGAGGATGATCCTGTGTCGATGAGGTCCCGCTTGAATTTTGAATCTTTGATGTGTGCGGTTACATGTAGGGCCCGATTGTGGCCCTCTTCTGCCATCATGTCTTCCTCTGTGAAAGTAACATTTTTTACAGATGCCTCCATCGCGCTTGAAACTTCTGGGAACAAGGGAGTTAACTGTACATCCAAGGCTATCCGGTTGACGACTGCAAATGTCTCTGTTCGCTGCTCTTTTGAGAGGTGTAGGAGTTCACATAAACTTCCCACTAAAGAAGCGGCTTCCTGATCCACCGGTATTTGGCCTGTAGTGAAACTGTTGATTTGGGGGCGTTCAGTTCCCAGTGTCGGGACCTCCATGACAGGGCCGCCCATCTCTGACGTCATCTTGATGAGGAGGTCGAGTATGTTGTTGATCGCTTCTTTGATCAGGTCCATGTTTCTCGTGTGAACCTCATGTGCTCGTGCTAACTCGATCAACGTCGGGATTCTTCCATCCAAACCATTAGGTGTGCCGTCGAAGGGAACTTGATCATGATATGAGGCTGTCGAGGTATTCCTAAGACCGACCATCTTGAAATCAACTAAATAGGGTTAGGTATCGAAGAAATCGACTTCACAACCGAGAGATTAACCTCCCACTGTGGTCGCCAATTATTTGTGGGAGAAAACTACTTCTGCAGGTTTAGGTAATTTTGGGTGTGTGTGGATGAGAAGTGAATTTAAACCTTCAACAAATGTATTGCACGATGAGCACTTTTGATTCGAGAGATAATCTGTACAATTTTGGCCTAAACTGAAGACACGTCCGTTCCAGATTTGTTTAGGTCACAGGTGAAGGATGTGAAGTTGATCTTAGGGAGGGAAGCGAAGAAGGTGTTGAGAGTATGAAGGTGAAGGATATTTGATGACTTGTTAATAGAAGGTTGATCAGGCTAGCAAATGTTGCAGGTAGGCTCTGGGTGTTGAATACGATGGTATTAACACTCGGTTTTTCTGTGTTGTTGGAAATAGGGAGGAGAACCTATTTATACAAGTCGATAAGCCTTCATCACGTCTCTCGTGGGAAAGTGGAGGAAGTGGAGTGATGGAGGAAGTGGAGTTGTGTGTTAGTGTCACACGGTTGCTTGACCACTTCTCCTATCATCGCTAACCGCCCATGTTTCCCTGACACGGTCTTATGATGGCGTGTTGCACGCTGCACGCTGTAAACCGCCAGACCAATACCCCAGTTTGTATCCCCCAGTTGTGACGTGATTAACGCCTTCCTACAACCGTTCGCGACCGATTGGTTGGCCGTGTAGCTGGGCCCATAGTGGACAAGCTAGTATGGTCAGCCAGATAATCCCGCCTTCCTTTGGCTTCCGTTCGTTTGTCTCAAAGTGGCTGCCTACGACCACTTGATGCAAACCCTAATTTAGGGTTTCCGACCGGTTACCTACATCCTACTGAATCCGGCATTTGCCGACCTCTTTTGGTGAGGTCGATGGTGTGAGGGGAATGTTGGGACGATGGTGAGCATGTGCGTGCGCGCTACTCGGTCCCGCGCGTGATCTAGGTCGTCCAACCATGCCTGCGAAGTTGGACGGATGAGATCTATTTTTGAGTTTGTTTTCAGCAGGTGAGACTAACATGGGTAGTCTTGCATGCGTTCAACGGGCTAATATAACCCGCCGTCAGGTAGCCTACGGGTGTTTGCATGTCGAACACAAGGCTTTAAGTAGGGCATTAATTGTAATGCTGCAAACCTACAGAAAATCGGGATGGTTGCTACATGCTCCGCTCTGGGTAGGTTATAATTCTCATGGATGGTTGCACATGCTCCAATGAATTAATATGGTGAGAATATTCACCGCATGAAGGCTTTATCCCTTGCAGGACGTCAGCTTAGAATTTGGCTTTTACAATTTTAGCCCTGAATAGAATTCCACCATCAACATAGCTATATCTTTGCTACTTTATTAATATGTTGTCATATGTTCGCAGTATCTGAAGAAAACTTTTGCCAAAGAGTTAAAGAGTTGGAAGAAGAAAAAGGAAATCTAGCAAGACTTCTGTTTTCTCGCAACGAGAAATGTTCCAAATTCAAGAAGCAACTTCAGATTTCTCTGGCGAATTTCAGCAATATTCTTGTTGGTGTTCGCAATGATTCTATTAAAATGGTTTGCGATGACCATAAAGTTCCTCATTCTACTTATCCTTATCTTGCGAACGAAATTCCAAAGAATATTCTTGACCTTGTCATCTCCGATAGCGAAGCTCTAGAGTCTAAACAAGAATAAAAATATGGTGAAGACAATGATGGATCTAAATAGTTTTGTCTTCCTTTTTAATATTTTTGTAATATTTGTACACTTATCCCTTTGTCCTTGTAGAATATTGCTGCGAATTTCTCCAGCTTCTAATGTTCTCTGGTGTATAGATCTGCATACATTAGAAAACAATTCCTTTTTGCAATATGGTTAATCAATATGCTTACTAATTTTTAATTTATTTATTATTTTTAATTTATTTATTTTTATCTGCGTAAATCTGTCATATAAAGATGAATAATAATTTTTTCATTATGTTCATTCCCATACTTGCCTCTGTTATTCATCTGCAATATGAAAGTTGATTAGTAACGAATAAGATCTATTTTCCTCAATATCTGCGTAAATATTGCAAGTCATATCTTCTTAGTCTCATGATCTCTGTGTGAATATCACAATCATTCAATCTTGATCTCTTGTGGTCTTATTTTTCCTTCCTAGTTAAAGGTCTTATTTAGCCACATTTTGTTTTGGCGACAAAATCGTAGGACGACTTTACACTCGCATGTGAAGACCCATTGATCTTGCCTTATCCTTATTTTATCAATTTTGTTGCGTCAATATTACAGGCCTAAGTTTTCTTGCGAGAATAAATCCCCATGACATTGCCGTCTTGCGATGAAATCGCAGGACGTCTTTACACTTTCATGTAAAAACCCATTGATCTCATCTTATCTTTTTCTCTTGGATTTTTGCCTCTGTATGATTGTTGCACAAATATGACAAGCCTAAATATTCTTGCGAATATAAAGCCTCATGACATTTGCGTCTTAAGACACTTATCAGCTCCCTAATGGAGGGTGCCGCCCTTATCTTCCCCCTGGTTTCCCCTTCAAGTAGGCGTACATCGGTCATACAAGACTAGATCCTCCTATCCGGTCCTGACAACAACCAGTTGTTTTCGCAGCCTCTTATCCTTTTTGCCTATATGGCTTATAGTTACGAGACTGCACCCTAGGTGGGGTTTTCTTTGGGCCGAGTGCATCATAGCCAAGACTTTCCAAGAATGGCCAGGGTAGTTTCATATGCCCCGGGCACCCTTGGCTCAATGGTGTACCTCGGCGCCTTAGTTATACTTTGCACTCCTTAGAAGAGACCTTCGGTCGTCCAACTATTAATATATATATATAGTTGGAAATCCAAAGTATCTCTCCTGGATATCTTTTCTTTAACCCCAACATCTTCATGACTCAGGTTCCAGCGGCGGTATAACCTTATCCCTGAGCCATGCATACAGATACCCCCTTATATGACGTACTTTAGGTATTACATTTGCCTCTTGCGAAATTTTTATTCGCGAACTAGGGTGTACGCCATAAAGGTTCATCCCATTCTAATGTCTCTACGAAATTTTATTCGCGTTGCTTCAGTCTTTGATTTTCTCTTTTTGCATTTCAGCTCTTGTATAATTTTTCAATTTTATCTTTTTCATTGGATCGAAACATATTTTTGTGAAATTCCCTTCAACAAATCAATTATACATTTCTCATACTTCATGATGCAAAAATTTTACCTTTTCTACTTACTATTTTCTGCTTCTGTTTTTTTATTGCGCTTTGCTACATTTTCTCCATCTGCGAGACGCTCGTCATCTATTGGTTTCAGTATATGTTGACTTCGCAACATTCTTTCTTCTCGCCGTTCCACTGTATCCACCATCAACCTTTCACTTCTTTGTTTTTGTTTGATGTTATGTTTCCAGTTGTTGTTCTTCGCAGCCCTTTCCTCGCAAGATTCCATATCAATTTCATAACACTTTTTTCCTTCAACCCAATCTCCCTTGATTACTCCAACACCACTGGGATGTGGAAATTTAATGCACTGGTGGTAAGTCGATGCTACACCTAGAATCCCATGCAGCCAAGGTCGTCCAATCAAAGAATTTTAAGGAGATTCAACATCGACAACACATAATTGAATCTTAGAAGATATTCCCTTCAATGGAATTGGCATTGTAACTTCACCTTTGGGATTGTTGGCAGTACCATTGAAACCATAGATTTTATAAGTTGACGGTATTAGATCTTCGTCTCTTCCTCCCATGGTTTTATAGGTATGATAAAATAAGATATCCACTGAGCTTACCGTGTCAATCAGAACTCTGTTAATGGCCCATGTAGTTGCAGAATAACCTACAACTACACCCTCAATAGAATTAGTAAAAACTCAAGAAGTTCTTGATGATGAATAACAATTTTCTTATTAATGTTCTCAATTGATTACAAAGAAGTATCTAAATGGAACTAGAATAGTTACAACTTTCTCTATTCTCTTTCCTAAGATATTTTCTAACACTCACTCAAAGAACCTCTCGAATTTTACATTTGAACTCCTATTTATAGTAAAACTTATACAGTTGTATATGAATTGCGAAGTATCGCAATTCATACTCGCAAAATTACTTCATCCTCGCAAAACTTCATATTTCCTCGCGCTACTTCTATCATCGTATCATTTTATATCTCTTTTCTCCTTTATTTATTACGATACTCGTGAACTATTATCTTGCGATATTCAGTACTTACATCTTGCCTCTTCTCATGTCAATTCTACGAAGAAGAAATGTCATGAGAATCCCTATTCTCGTAAATTTAGTGTAGTTATTACCACCCATCAGGTTCGCAACACGTCTTTTTACTTTTCCCTTATCTTTCTGACACGTTTCTTCGTAACCGTTCTTTTCAACCGTTCACGCTTACTCGTATTAATGAGTTTTTATCTTCATCAAACTCTCTTATAAATATTATCCTTTGTTTTTGCTTTTTATTCTCTTATTCATCTTCTTCACCATTTCTGCCTCTGCAATCTTTTTTTCCTTTCTATTTTCCCTCTTATATTCAATGGCACCAAAGAAGAAAACTATTGAACAAATTAATGCGGAACTTGCTGATAGAGACCTTATTCTTTCTGAGATTGAAGGTTATGATAATAAATCTTCTCTCTGTGTGAAGCTCTTTACCAACTATGTTTGGGATGATCAGAAAATTTTAATCTCACGAGGTCAAATCCTCGCAGGTCTTCCTCTTCCTCTTTATGATGTTAACTTTCCTTTATTCTACGAAATTATTTCCCACCCCAATTTTTCTTGTGCTATTTACCAATTGACTGGTGATTGTATTCGCCTCTTAGTTGAATTCGCAAATCGTGCCGCTTTTGGGAAATCTTTGTATTCAGTTGATCTTAGGAAACCTGGATTTGAAAATATAGAAATTGTTGCTGCGAATTATACAGTTGAGGGTTTCTTCAAGAATTACACACTAATTCCTGCGAGGAAAGAAGATAATCGTTGGGGTGTTCGTCTTCATCATAAAGCTAATATCGCAGCAGATGATCTTCTCATGCACGATATTGATTATGCTTCAGGAAATAATAAGACACCTCGTCGTTCTAATGATGAAGATTGGTATAAGTACCCTTTAATGTTATCGGGTTCTTATATTACTGGGATAGTAGAACTTCCTGCGAACCTTCGTAACCGCTATTATCAACCTTGGGTTTTTAGAAATGTATGTACTTCCACCTCCTTATCTTTTTGTTACCCTTTAATTTCAAATGAGGTAAGAAACACTCTTGTATTTTTCTAAACAATATATTGTTGCCTCTGTTTCTTATCCTTATTTGAATTTACAGGTTCCACTTCTTCCTGAGATTGCTGCGAGTGAAAATAAGAGTTCTACTTCTTCTAAAAGGCTTACTGCGAGGCAACAAACTCTTCGTTATGCGAAGGTCTCCCAAGCTTCTGGTAGTCAAGATGATGCTCTTCGCAAAGGAAAAAGAAAACTTCAAGATGTTGTTTACGAGAGGAGGAAAAAGAAGATACTCTCAACCAAATCTCATTCCAATGTAATTTCTTCTAATGAGAACATTGAGGAAGATCTTGGTGATGAAGATGATAAATTTCCTGAGAAGGACTTTAGTTCTAATTCCGATACCCTTTCTGACAAAGGAGATGATGATAATGATGTTGATGAAGGTGGAAATGAAGATTATAGTATCCCAGAAACTTTTGCCTCAACAATGGTTAGCATCTCTGAGGCTTTCCTCCATTCTTCTCGTGGATTAGGAAATTCTCCTACAGCGAATGCTCGCAAACTTATTGCGAAGGCTTGTAAAGTTCCTACCGTAATTGATAATAATTCCCTCAAAGGAATTTCAAGATTCGTCTCTCCTGCTTCATTATATGCTTTAGGTAGCATGGTAAGTTTCTTCTCTATTCCTTGTTTATTTCCCTTAATTTTTTTTTTTTTATTTTTTTTTTGATTTCTAACCCCTTTTTTCTTGTTTAGGTTGGAAGAGTTAGTTGTGCAGCTGCTTCTGACTGGGAAAGACGTCATTCTATTGCTGAGAAGAAAACTTTGAATCGTTGTAAGAAGTTAGAGGTTGAAAATTCAAGTCTCCGTCAGAAAATAGAAGATCTAAATATTGATAACGCAGAATTAATATCTCGTCACGAAGATAATTCACAATCTGCGAGCATCGCAATTGATAATTCTTCTCTTCTTGAGGAGAATAATCAATTAAAGCTTGAAAATTCTTCTCTTCGTAATGATAAAAAGCAACTAGAAGGTAAATTCTTTGCGATGGTAATTATTTTGGTTACTTTTCCTTCGTAATTTGCTAACCAATTCCTTAATTTCTCTCCTTGCTGCAGAAAATTATGCGAAGATGAATAATGATCTGGAAACTCTCCTTGCTAATCGTAATAAGAAAATTTCTGACTTGAGATCTCAGCTTCTAATTTCCCAGCATAACCATAGTTTATATGTCAAGCGTTTTCGAGCTAAGATGACTCGCAAGATTTGCGAAGATAATGAAATTCCTCTCAAGAAGTACCATACGCTCCTTTCTGAAGAAATTCCTGAAGATACTCCATATCTGGAAATCTCTGAAAGTGAAGTTGAAAATGATAGTGAAGTTGAAGAAGAAGATCATTTTGATGGGGATAAATCGCCTGAAAAATAACTTCACTCTTTTTTTGTATGTCTGTTCTGTTTCTTTTCAATATAACACTTTCTTCTTGATTGCACTTTGAATTAATCCAACAATTTCTTTTTCAAAGCTTAATTTGAATTAATCTTTCTTTGATATTTGTTTCCCTTATTCGCATAACTTGATCATGTGGAGAGAAATAATATATCTTAAAGACTTAGCTTAGTATTCCTTTTCCCCTTATTATTGCTCTTCAGATGATCAACTCTTGCTGGAAGTATTAGAATATCCTTCTCAATTTATCTTACGAAGTTTTGTCTGATTGTGATTATGAATAAAAAGTCCTCCCTTCGAAGTATAAGAAATATAAGCCTTTTTCCTTCTGTGGAATGCTGCGAGGTAAATAATAAATCTCCCCTTGAAGTATAAGAAGTATGAAGTATACGAAATATGAAATATCCTTAAGAAGTATAAGAAGTATAAAATATCTTTGAAGAAGTATTAGCAGTATCCAATTCATGAAGAATTGCCCAATATATGGAGAAGTATAAGAATTGTATGAAGAAGTATAATAAGTACTTAACCTTCGTAAAATTAAATATCCGTTAAAGAAGTATAAATATGAGATATTCTTGAAGAATTATAAGAAGTATTCAATCTTTTGGAGAAATATTCAATATATGGAGAAGTATAAGAAGTATGCAATTCTCGTAAATTTTTACGAATATGAACTTATCTGTATTTGATTGCTATCAAAATCGCATCTTTTGTTAAGTCTTCATTAAAATTCTTCACTGATGTTGTCTTCTTTGATAGGACTTCTTGTAAAAATTCTTCAATGATATTGACAGAGCTGTCTTCTCTTCAAAATTTCTTGATGTATATTCTTGTAAAATTTCTTCAATGATATTGACGAAGTTATCTTCTTTTCAGATCTTCATAATGTATATTCTTGTATAATTTCTTCAATGATGTTAATGCAATGAATTTCATTAATTTCTGTGGTCTTATCATGCCTTCCTAAGTAAAGGTCTTATTTTGCCACCTCTTTTGTAGTAAATTTTTGTATTTGCGATAATATGATAAGTCTGAACATTCTTGCGAACATACAACCTCGTGACATTATCGTCTTGCGATGAAATCGCAGGACGTTCTTAGACTTTCATGCAAAAACCCATTGATCTCATCTTAACCTCTTTGTATAGTATTTTAGCCTCTTCAGGAATTGTTGCGACAATATGACAGGCCTAAATATTCTTGCGAACATAAAGCCCCATGACATTGCCGTCTTGCGATGAAATCGCAGGACGTCTCCACACTTTCATATGGTGACCCATTGATCTCATCTTAACTTATTTATTATGTTCTGCGAGTTCTTTATTCTTTTTTTTTTTTTTTTTTTTTTTTTAGAAGGCTCGCAGAACTTCATTTGTTGCACAAATATGACAAGCCTTTATGTTTTCGCAAACAAGAAGCCTCGTGACATTTGCGTCTTATAGCACGTATCAGCTCCCTAATGGAGGGTGCTGCCCTTTATCTTCCCCCTGATTTCCCCTTCAAGGAAGCGTACATCGACCATACAAGGTTAGCTCTTCCCATCCGGTTCTGCCAACAACCAGCTTTTGATCGCAACCTCTTATCCTTTTTGCCTATAGGGCTTATAGTTACGAGGTTGCACCCTATGGGGTATCTTTGGGCCAAGTGCATCATTTGCCAAGACTTGTCAAAAATGGTAGATGTGGTTCAACCTCACCCGACACTCTTGACTCAACCGTGTACCTCGACGCCTTGATCGTTTTCTGCACTTCTTGGGAAAGACAGTATGCCTTAGTCGCCCAACCTAAATCCTCTTACACCGCATTTTATATTGCGTAATGTCGTTAGATTAGGTGAGAATCCAAGGTGTCTAACCCGGATAGGTACCCCATTATTGGGTTGTACCCCAAAAATTTTACCATGTACTAAGGGCCCTTGGTGGTGTTCCGGTTACCCTTAGCCACGTTATAGGTACCCCCTAAAATGACGTACTTTAGGACTTTGCCTCTTACGAAATATAGCTTCGCGAACTAGGGTGTACGCCACAAAGGTTTGCCTGTATAAAATTTTCTGCGGCACTCTTTCTTTTTTGGAGGCTGATCACAGATTGCGGTCTTTTATTCGCAAATTAATGAAATTTTAATCGGAATATAAATTCTGAAATTCGTAACTTTTCCCAATTTCCTGCGAGCAAACAATATTCGTAAAATTTATCACGAAATAAAAAATTTGTTTTACCACATACCTTATTTCCACGAGTAAACATACTGATTACCTTCTTGTTTTATTATTTTCCTTCTTCTTTCTTCGCAAATCACAATCCCTTATTATCATCGTAAATTTCTTGTATGATTATCATCATAACTTTATCCTCTTTTTCCTTAATCCTCTGCCATTAAATTTTCACTTCTTTTCACAGCCTTTGCTCTTTTTCTCCAATTTTCCTTCTCAGCAGTTTTTCCTTCGCAAACTTCTACTTCTGTATCGTAACATTTCTTTCCCTCAACCCAATCACCCTTGATAATTCCAATACCCTTCATATGAGGAAATTTTATGCACTGATGTAGAGTGGAAGCTACGCCTAGAATTCCATGAAGCCATGGTCTTCCTATCAAAGCATTATATGGTGATTCGACATCAACAACGCAGAACAGAATTTCAGTTCGCATTCCACTCAATGGAATTCGCATGCTCACTTCTCCTTTGGGCTTGTTGGTAGTTCCATTAAAACCATAAATTCTATAAGTAGAAGGTATTAAATCTGCATCTTTTCCCCCCATAGTTTTGTAAGCAGAATAGAAGAGGATATTGACAGAACTTCCCGTATCAATCAAAATCCTATTAAGACCAATTGATTCTTCCTCCATATCATCTTCATTTTCCTCCATATTCATGTAGATTGCTAATCTTACTACCAATGGATTATCATGTGCTTCACAACCTTCTGGAATTTCAGTGGCTTCAAAAGAAATTTCACGTTTCTGCCATTCTTCAAGTCGTGAAATTTTTGCGATGTTCATTACTTCCTTTCCTTCACCATCCCTCGCATATACCCTGCTTAACACATTATCATGAAAATCCTCTATGGTTTTATATGAATGAACAATGGAATTACAGAAAACATTCCTTGCTTTTGACCCCACTTCTATATGTAGGATTTCTTCTCCCTTTTCTTTTGTTGTGTTCTCCCTGCGAGTTATGGCTGGAGCCTGTGGTAATTGTTGCGACTGTGTCTTCTTAAGTAAAAATTGATTTAGTTTTCCTTGATCAATCATTCGCAAGATTATCCTCTTGATATTATGGCAATTATTTGTAGAATGTCCATGGAAATGATGATATGAACAAAATTCATGACTTCTTGGACCCATTGGTGGTTCCTTTCCCATGTTCCATGGAGTTGGTATATTCTCTACCAGGATAATTGCTTGCCATATCTTTTCTACACTCGTATTCAAAGGTGGCAACTTTATCTCTTCCCTTACCATTCTTTGACCTCCTTGACCGTTGTTATAATTTTGTCTCTGGTTCCCTTGTCCAAAATAATTTTGCCTTTGTCCCCCATAATTTTCTTGTTGTTGATCTAGTCTTGGAATTTGGTTATTTCCTATTCGATTATAGAAATTCTTCTCTCTATCATACTCTTCTTGATCTCTACTGCCCATTGCTACCATCTTTGGCTGGATATCATTGATTTTCTTCTCTTCTGAAATTTGCGAAGAAGTTTGTGAGGATGTTTGCGAAGTACCTGCTACTACATTGATTATTTTGGGAAGTAAATTTGCTCCTCCCTCTTGATTGCTAGTGTTTTCTACTGGATATGACTCCATACTGTTTTGCTTTTCCTCTAATGTAATGTATTCTTCTTGCAATTCTCGTAACTCTGTCATCATTATGGAATTCTTTCTTCTGAAGATTTGAACATACAATTGTTCAGTCGCGAACATCGCATTTATGAAGGACAAAATCAAGTATCTCTCATCCACACGCCCTGCCATATCACTGCACATAGTCTTCCATCGTCTTACCAAATGCTTCAAACTTTCACCCACTCTTTGTTTTAAACCAAATACATCTTTAATACCTAGCCGTGAAGAGTGATTTGTGATATATGCTCCGAGGAAAGTTGCTTGCAAATGACTGAATGATGTAATAGTGTTCTTAGGGAGTCCTTCGAACCACTTTAAAGCTTCCCCTGTTAAACTTGATGTGAAGTACTTGCATAACACAGCATCATGATTCTCCCATTGTAACATGCATCTTATGTATGCTTTAATGTGCTGAATAGCACATGAAGTCCCATCAAAGATACTGGTAAGTGTGGGCAAATTGCATTTTGGTGGAATTCCTCCCAATTGTATTTCTCTAGCAAATGGAGTCCTCGCAGCTTCTTTTATTGCTTCATCTAATTGCCTTCTATCTCCTCCTCTTCTATTGTTTATCATCCCTCTCATTTCTGCTAATTCTAGAAAGATTCGTGCATTTGCCTCAGAATTCTCATCCATTGGTCTTTTTAATGCAGCTTCTCTTCTTCTACGTTCTTGCGCTTCCTCCCTTGCGATCCTTCGCATTCTATCATATTCTTCATTAATGTTTTCATTTGCATAATTTTGCAAATATCTTCTTTCTAAATTATCATAATTGTTTAGTTGCATAGCATCTTGGAATTCTTGTTCTTCCCTTTCTATTCTTCTCATTCTTCTCATGCGAATATCAGGAATTTCTTCTTCTTCATTTCTCCTTCTTCTGTGACTTATTTCTTCTTGATTTACTTGTACTCTGATTCGAGAATTTGGTTCATTCCTTTCAACTTCTGTTTGTTGATTTACAATTCTTCTCTTAATTCTTTCATACTCAACATTTTGTTTGTTACGAACTTCTTCATGTCTTCTTACTCCATTCTCGTGATTGTTTTGATGTATTGCTTGTTGTCTCTCAGTTTCTTCCATAAGTTGATGTTCTTCCTCTCGATTCTGATTGTTTTCTCTAGGATTTGGTCTTGTTCGTAAATTCTCCATGCTTTGTTCATGGTTTGGTATTAAAATGAAACGATTCTCTTGATTTCTTTCACTTTGATTCTGCTCTTGTTCTTGCATATTATTTTCATTATTGATTATCGGTGAATTTTGTCCTTCTTTTTCTGTTCTAACATTTGATCTTGCAACACTTTGAGATTTCCTCCTTTGTAACATCTCATTTTCCATCCTCAATTCTTGATTTTGTCTTGTTAATTTGGCACGTTCTTCAGCTTCGATCATTCGTTCTTTTTGGATTCCTTGTCTCAATATTTCTAACATCTCCCTTTCTCTTTCAAGAATTGTTCCTCCCATCAACCTCCCATTTTCTCTGATTTGTGGTTCTCTATCTTCTTCTTCTGGTGTATTAGTTCTCCAAGTGTGTATACTCACTTGATCATGATCTCCTACTTGTTGAGCTTGATTTCTTCGATTAATCCTTCTCCTACTAGGTTCTCCTGTTATATTTGCTTCTCCTCCTGCTAATCTTACACTTCTTCTTACTTCAGTTAATGGTTCTGATGTGTTTCTTCTTCTTGTCATTTTTCTGGTACAGGAATTCTTCAAATCCCTGTTTCTAGCGCCAATTATGTAGTTGCAGAATAACCTACAACTACACCCTCAATAGAATTAGTAAAAACTCAAGAAGTTCTTGATGATGAATAACAATTTTCTTATTAATGTTCTCAATTGATTACAAAGAAGTATCTAAATGGAACTAGAATAGTTACAACTTTCTCTATTCTCTTTCCTAAGATATTTTCTAACACTCACTCAAAGAACCTCCCGAATTTTACATTTGAACTCCTATTTATAGTAAAACTTATACGTTGTATATGAATTGCGAAGTATCGCAATTCATACTCGCAAAATTACTTCATCCTCGCAAAACTTCATATTTCCCCGCGCTACTTCTATCATCGTATCATTTTATATCTCTTTTCTCCTTTATTTATTACGATACTCGTGAACTATTATCTTGCGATATTCAGTACTTACAGCCCAAGAATCTTCAGTTTCACCATCCTCATTTTCTTCATCTTCTTCTTATATTTGTTTTGGATTTATTTCTAATCTTACTACCAGTGGATTTTCATGCATCTCGCCAGGCTCTGGTACCTCTTGTGTTGTGAAAGAAATAATTTGCTTTTGCCACTCTTCTAATGGCGAAGCTTTCGCAATGTTCATTATCTCTCTTCCATCTGCATCTCTCGCAAAGACTCTGCTTAAAACATTATCGTGGAAATATTCTATAGTCTTGTATGAATGTATGATGGAGTTACATGATAGATTCTTCGCTTTTGCTCCTACTTCTATCACAAATGTTTCTCCTCCTTTTGTAGTATTCACTCTGCGAATTTCTGGAGCTGGGGGTAGTTGCTGAGACTGTGGGTGATCTCTTAGAAAATGGTTTAATTTTTCCTGGTCTATCATCCTCAAAATGATTCTTTTTACATTCCTGCAGTTGTTTGTTGTGTGACCATGAAAATGATGATAAGAACAAAATTCTAGACTTCGATTATTTGGATGTGGTTCTTTTCCCATATTCTAGGGTACGGATGTGTCCTCCATCAAAATTATAGCCTCCCAAATTTTCTCAATGCTAGCATTTAGAGGTGGCATCTTTATTTCTTCCCATATTATCTTCTGACTTACTTGCCCTCTATAATAATTTTTCCTCTGTCCACCATAAGTCTCTTGCGGCTGATCAAGCCTCTGAATTTTATTATTTCCACCACGACTGAAGAAATTTCTTTCCCTTTCGAACTCTTCTTGATCTCTGCTTCCCATAGCTACTAATTTATGTTGTCCATCATCCATACTTTTTTCTTGCTTCACCTGCGAAGTGCTTGCTACTGTATTTATTAATCTGGGGAGTAGACTTGAGTTTGCTGCGAGTTAGCTAGTGTTCACGATGGGATATGATTCCATCTCGTTTTGTTTCTCCTCCAATGCAATGTATTCTTCTTGTAACTCTTGCAGCTCAATCATGGTGATTGTATTTTTGATTCTGAAAATTTGTATGTACAGCAGATTGGTTGCGAACATAGCATTAATGAAAGATAAAATGAGGTATCTCTCATCCACTCTTCCTGCCATTTCACTACACATTGTCTTTCATCTTATGGTTAGATGTTTCAAACTCTCGCCAACCCTCTGTTTTAACCCAAATACATCTTCAATGCCAGATCGCGAAGAATATTTACTTATATACGCCCCCAAAAATGTATTTTGTAGATGATTGAAACAAGTTATAGTGTTCTTGGGTAACCCTTCAAAACATTTCAGAGCTTCGCCAGTTAAGCTGGATGCAAAATATTTGTACAATACAGCATCATGGTTTTTCCACTGCAACATACACCTAACATAAGCCTTGATATGTTAAATAGCACAAGTAGTACCATCAAAAATACTGGTTAGTGCTGACAAGTTGCACTTTGGGGGTATTCCTCCTAAATGTACTTATTGGGTGAATGGAGTTTTCGCAGCTTCTTCAATGGCTTCATCAAGTTGTCTTCTGCCTCCCTCTCTTCTATTATTTAACATTCCCCTAATTTCTGCTAACTCTCTTAAGATCTGTTCATTCCCATCCGAACTTTGCTCCATTGGACTTTTCAGTGTAGCTTCCCTTCTTCTGCGTTTATGTCTTTCTTGTCTTTCGAGATTTTGTGCTTCTTCTTCTGCATCTTCATTATGTCTTCTTCCGAGATTTTCTTCTTCACCTTCTTCTTGAATTCGCAAATGATTATGCCTTTCATTTTCTATTATGCGATTTTCTTCATTTCTCATCGTTTCTCTTCGTTGTCTTTCTGTTCTTCTTTGTATTCTATCATATTCCTCATTGATATTATCATTGTTACGATTTCTTGCGCGTCTCCTTTCTCGATTGTCATGATTGTTCTGACATATTTATTCTTGAAACACTTGTTCTTCCACTTCTTCTCTCAATCTTTCTCTCTCGCAAGCTATACGTGCTTGTTCAACATAATGTCTCTCAATTTCATCCTCAATTATTCTTCGATTTCTTTGAATTTCTCGCTCACGTAATGTTCTCCTACTTTCTTATCGATTTTCTCCACCATCTTGGTTATTTCCACCTCCTTGATTTATATTCTCACGTCTATCATCCACAGTTTCACCACGCGGAATGTAGCGATCATTAATCATCTCTTCTTCTCCACAACGCTACTCTTCATTTGGATTTTGCATTCCCTCTCCAATATTTTCACCAGCATTTCTCACAGAGGAATTTCGCCTTGCTTCTTCTCTAGATGATCTTGAAATTGATCTTGCAGTACTTCTCCATCTCCTACTTTGTAACCTTAAATTCTCCATTCTTAATTCGTGATTTTGTCTTGTTAAATTTGCGCGTTCTTCCGCCTCTAATCTCCTTTCCTCTTGTATTCTTTGTCTTAGAGCCTCTACTGCTTCATTTACGTCATCTCCATGAATTAATCCTTCAACCGCCTCTTGATCTCTTCCCTCTCGCCTTCCATTTCTTAATTGTCGGTTTTCTGCTTCCTCCATTAAATATGATCTCCAAGTATGCACGCTTACTCTGTCATAATCCATAGTTCTATCTTGTAACGGTGTTTACTGATTTGGCTGTTAAACTTGATTTTCTCCATTATTCCTTGTCCTATTATTTCTTGTTCTTAATCTTGAAGATTCTCCTACTTCATTTGTCTTTTCACCTGTAATTATTTTACTCCTACTTACGGTTGTAGGTTGTTCTGATGTATTTCTTCTTCTAGCCATTCCTTCAATTTTGATGTATTACTGTAAATCACGTAAAAATCTTCTCCAATTTCTTCAAATTCTTACAAATCACAATTTCAATCTTTGCTTAGAAAACTCCCTGTTTCTAGCGCCATTATGTAGTTGTAGGAATTCCTACACTACACCCCTCACAAGAATCCACAATTATCAACACATATTTGAAGATTAAAAACAACACTTTATTGATTAATTCTCAGAAATGTTACAAGAAATGGAAGAAATCAAGAATACAACCGCTTACAAGAACTTTCTCTCTCCTCAAAACTTTCTCCAGACTCTAAAATTGATCTCCCCTTTCTGGGTCTGATAGTTCTCTTTATATAGGATAGTTACATAGTGGATGACAGCTAAGTTATCCTTTAATTTCGGATCTGACTCGCGATACTCTCGCAGTAGTTGTAATGTTCACCCTCGTAGATGTTTGTAAGCTTCGCAGCAGCATCACGCTTTTCTCATGTTTCTGTTATCGTCATCCGCTATGTCATTCTTTCAATCATTCTATGACACTCGCAGCGTGTTGTTGAAGAACTCGCAGAACCGTCGCTGTGAATCTCGCGAGAGTATTGCTGTGGCGATATTCTGATCATACATCACCAATTTCTCAAGTTATATTCATCATTCTATCTGTGAGACGTTGTCGCATGACTAATTAGACTATTGCAAGCATAACAAGAATTTCGAGTCAAGTATATCTTGGTAATTAGTTATCAAAATATATATGACTAACCTTAATGAACATTTGTTAATACTTGATGAATTTCGGTTAAGAACAATTTATTGTTCATAATCTAAATCATGATTCAATATTATCATTAGCCTGGAATAGTGATATGTGTCATTGACGTTATTTGGAAATGTTTCGAATTGATTCAGAGAGAAATATAGAACTACTGTAAATCTGGATACATGACAGTATGCATACTAGTTTACATACTGGTGAAAACTGTTATAGGTCTGGAACCGTAGTACATGCACTCAGTATACGCACCAGAGTAGTTATATGTCAACAATGACTTAGTGGTATGCATACCCGGTATCCATACCACAAAAAGTATGTGAACTCGTGAACCCGGAATGTTACGCATACCGAAAAAGAATTGTTGGTTTTGAAACCGGTGTGATATCCATACCCGGTACGCAAACCGGAAAAGTTATGTATTCTAGAACTTATATTTGTCTTAAGGGTACACATACCCGGTACATGTACCATGACAAATATAGTCACGAAAAATGTTGAGTACACGTACTTGCCCTGTCGAATATTTTCAGATACACATAAAATTATTTCTTTGAGATAAGTAGCATTTGAATAAATCTCTAAAAACACTATATAGACATGATTGATCACATTATAACTTATGGTTGTGATTCAAACTTAAAAGTCTTAATTGTTTATGAAAATGATTAAGCTTATGGTTCAATCGGCTAGTTTCGGCTAACCGCCCATGAACAATGTCTTTATACACGGTTCGATTACGGTTCATCCTAAACAGAGTGCATATCTTGTTATGTCGATCACATTTTAAAGATTTATCTAACAGTGGATATTGTTTGCTTGGTTCAAAATCTATCTTAGCTTAAACCTAAAACAACCTATACTTTGAAAGTCTATAAAAGGGGAACCTCAAGCAACTAGGATCTTTGAATCCCGACACTACTTCTTGTGTGTCCTAATTGTAAACTAGAGTCGTCCTCTTCCTAAAACCCTTATAGGGTTTAGCGTCAAATGAGACTTCACATGGATTTGTGAAGCCAGGTCCAACTATCTTTTATCTTGATCTTGTTTGATTGTTGAGCTACTCACTCAAACAAGATAGATAAAAATCGCAAAGTTCTCTTCGACTCAGACTTTGTGATTCCACGGGTTTAATACTTGTGAGGTGAATAATAATCTAGGATGCTCTTCGGGAAGCATAAGAACGGATTTTGAGGTTAGCTAAACTTTATCTATTGCTATCGATTTCCAGTCTCACCTTGATCTACAATCAAAAAGGAAATCACCATATAGTCTTATTTGTGGGAGGCAAATTGGTTTAAAGTTTTCAATTGTGTTGAAGCAACTCTTAGGTTGTAAAGGACGTCAGCTAAGGGAATCATTTGTGTAGAGTCTTGTTGGGATTCAAGAGGCATAAGGAAAGTGGATGTAAACGAATTGTTGTGAGGGTTTAATTTAGTCTCAACTACATTCCATTTTGAAGTTAATTGGTAGTAGGCTACTATCTGTAGTGGTTTAATTAAGTTTGGTGTTCAAATCTGGACTAGGTCCCGGAGTTTTTCTGCACTTGTGGTTTCCTCGTTAACAAAATTTTTAGTGTTTGTGTTATTTATTTTTCGCATTATATTGATTATATCTATAATTGAAATATCACATATTGTACGTAAATCAATCAAAGTAGATACATCCATCCTTGTTTTTAGGATACGACTTGATTGATTCTTGGATATTTATTTTTGAGATCGTCCAAGAATTCTCACATGTAAATCAGATTCACGGATTTGGTTCTGTCAGCTTTCTGATTGTAATAGAAAGAGATATAACTCTGAATCTATACAAACTCAAATCAACTTAAGTATAAGCTGGACCAGCAACTAAACCTATAGTTCACCTAGTTTCTCAATATCCCTGTGCCTCCAACTTGTAAATAAGTCACGTACTTGGAACAATTCCTTTGGTTCGTATTCCAAACATTAAAGGAACAAAAAAATTGTTGTTAAAAACTCTTTTCAAACAACGTGATATGAGTTTGACAAGCTCTTCGAGTTTAACAATAAACTCCTTTGTCGGTCCTTAGATCCAATCTCTCAGCAGCCTAGAAATAATTGTTAGACTATGCAATCAATATTATTAATCACAAAGGAGAAGTGTATTGGTACCGATCTACTCAACTAATCAATCAATATATCACAAAGATAAACCCGATGATAGTTGGATCCCTTTCAAGCCGAAACAAATGGCTGTGCACACCAAAGATTATGAACGAAAAAAATATTCTTGTCTTCAAATCTTCTTTAATATTCAATCACCACCTACACACAATGAAACGAATCTCTTGTGATCAATCACACGACAACAAAGTCATTAATGTTGGATTATCACTAGAAGCGTCTTTAGATCTACAAACGATCTAAAGATCCCCATCGAAACTTCGATCTAGTTTGGAGTGAATCTTATATCGGAAGAAGATTTAAAGCATACCGTAATTTCCACATTTGTGAGCTTCGATCCCAAAGGTAGTTTTGCTGGCTCTAAAGATTAGTTTGCTTGAAATGCAAACTTTAATATTTAAAGACAAGGAAGTTTGGACACCAAGGAATTTCCAAAACCGAATATTCTCAAAGATATGCAATAAACACAAAATCGGTTTACATAACTCCTGGAAATGCACTGTCCAAATATTGACCGAAATCCCAATAGAAAAATCTATAATCATTAAATGCACATTACTAATTATTATTTTCTAAAGATATGCATTTAATTGCTGGAAATTAAATAACATGTAAAAACTAAGAGACCTTAATTAAAGATTCTCAATTTATTTCGATCTTGGGATTCTATTTTAGCTATTAAGGAATATCTTTGAACAATTAATGATAAGAGTTACAACACATGTTCAAAGTATGTCGACATCTTTACTTTGCAAGTCCTTTTTCATACTTACAATCTTGGAAACGATTTGGCACACTTTCAAACAAGTTTAGAATTGGTTAGTCTGAATTCCAAGAACTATGTGATTGATTATCCTATCAAATCACCAATCATGGGTTTCACGGTTCTACCAAAACAAGTTAGGTTCTACCTCCATGTGAGTACTGTGGATAGTCACGCTAGTTACCAAAATTCATTTGATTAGGTACTAGGATCGGTTCCCCACAACTTATGGTAACTACCTGTATTCAGTTGCACATGTCCATATATAGGATCGGTTCCCCCAAAACTACAAACTTGCTGCACATGTTCATAGGATCGGTTCCCCCATATATTAAAAACGTGTTGTATCCCTTATAAGGATCGATTCCCTCTTGTAAATTTGTTGCACCTCTTACTAGGATCAGTTCCCCAGTGACTAGATAAAGGATTCTATTTACAAGGCATCGTTCATACCATCTTGAGTGATTACTTAAGATCGGTTTCACTAATAAAAGTCATACCCATATATAAGTCAGGCCTTGTGAATAGATGTACCAAGATACATAAACAAGTTTATGAGCAGTTATACTAAACACACATATTGGTAATTCAAAATAGATTTGCAATGAATAAAAATACCAATAAGCCTAGCGATTTCCCTTTCGATACACAAAACGAGTTTATGAACTTACTTCCTTTAAACGAATGTAAAACATTGTTTCCTAAGATGAAATCTTCACTCATACCCATACATAATCACAATAACATTCATATGATCATGTATATGTCTTATATACAAAGTTTAATGGTTAAGCAATAAACCTCATATTGTATTCCTTTATACTATGTCTAACTAGAGTATCATACACAGCTTCGCAGTTATGTTTTCAATATGTATGACTTGAAAGATACGTTAGGGAATGAAACAGTTCAAGTCAAATATTACTAACCTCAAGAGGAAGGATGCTGTTGTCGTTGTAGCTCTATACTTCTTCACATTCTTCAAGTCTTCATGTAATACTTGTAAGTCTCATATCCTAACACTTTCAAGCTAACCTATACGAAGTTTACTCTAGCATATAATCAAGCGACTCTTTAAATGAGTTTTGATTCACTAAAATATGACAACCAAACTTGACATACCAACGCTTGGTGGGTTCAACCGAGCTATGCTCTAACATAGGATCAATGTCAAGTGATTAGGATTTTAAAGTACAAGTGTTATTTACTTTATTACAATAAAACAATTATATTGTGGAAGTAAAGTAAATGACACAACAAGATTTTGTTAACGAGGAAACCGCAAATGCAGAAAAACCCCGAGACCTAGTCCAGTTTTGAATAGTCTCATAATTAAGCTGCTATATATACAAAGAACAAATCCAACTTCGTATAGTTGAGACCAAGTAATCTACCCCTAGTTACTTAGTTCCCTCA